>ML378961.1:0-25546 GCA_005239525.1 Nicotiana knightiana | reverse complement strand
AACGACCTCAGAATGTAGATTTTATGGCTCGGATAGCTTCGTTAGGTGATTTGGGACTTAGGATTGTGTTTGGAATGTGGTTTTGTTGTCTGGTGTAGAATTAGGCTTGAATTGGCGAAATTGAGTTTTTGACGATTTCCGGTCAGAAGTGAAAAAATTAGCTATCGGGGTCGGAATAGAATTCCAGAAGTTTGAATGGGTTTGTAGTGTCATTTTGGAGGTGTGTGCAAAATTTCAGGTCATTCGGACGTGGTTTGGTTGGTTTCGGCATCATTGGCGAAATTTAGAAATCTCAAAGATCATAGGCTTGAATCTGATGCGATTTTGGTGTTTTGGCATTGTTTCGGGTGTTTCGAAGGTTCGACTAAGTTTTAATAAGGTTATGGGACTTGTTTGTGTATTTTTTTGGGGTCCCGAGGGGCTCGGGATGATTTCGGATAGTCTTTGGAAGGATTTAAGTTGGAAAATGCAGCTGAAGGAGCTGCTGGTGCCAGGCTTCTGGTGTGGCCGCACCTGCGGAAGGGTAACCATAGGTGCTATTCCGCAGGTGTGGGCCAGCATATGCAGGTGCAAAATTGGGGGGAGCTGGGAAGGAACCGTAGAGGCGGAGGTTTGGGGCGCACCACAGGTGCGGTTAGTGGAGCGCAGGTGCAAAATTTGGTCAATCTAGAGAAAGTCGCAGGTGCGAGACTTGGACTGCACCTGTGAAGCCGCAGGTCCGGGTGATTCACCGCAGGTGCGAGAAATGTGCCTTAAGTGAATTTCTGCAGGTGTGCACCTAGGACCGCAGGCGCAGGTCCGCAGGTGCTGAGAAAAGGCCGCAGATGCAGTTTCACTGGCAGGAAGTATAAATACCTGCCTTCACGAATTTTTGGCACTTTCATCATATTTTGCATGCGGGCTGAGGCTTTTTTGGGAGCAAATTGAAGAGGGTTTTCGAAGGATTTTCGTGGAGGTAAGTTTCTTAGACCTAAAACTCGATTATATGTTGATATTTGACGGATTAGGCTTGGAATTAGTGGAATTTAATGGTATAAATTGGGGGTTTAGGGCTTAGGAAATTGAAACTTAAAATTAAGGGAATGAGGGGTCAATTGTAGCTGGATTTCGATCCATTTTATATATATAGATTCAGGAACGGATGAGGATTCTTGTGATGCAATTTTTATAGAATTTCAATATATGGGCCCGGGGGTCGGGTTTGGCCAATTTTGAGAATCTTAGTTAAAATTGATAGTTTTCGAATAGGCTTAGCTCCTTTAGCATATATTGATGATATGTATTTGGTTTTGGATAGATTCGGAGCAGTCGGGATTCGATTCGAAAGGAAAGAGCATCGTGGATTAGTATTTGGGCCGGTTTGAGGTAATTAATGACTGTAAATCTTGTCCTGAGGATATGAAACCCCGGACTTCGTATTTTATCACTATTTTTGGAGTGGCGCACATGCCAGATGACGAGTGTGTGGCATGCACTGATTTTTTATTTGTACTTGGTCCTTCTCGTGGCAACGATTGAGTTGTGTATTTACTTTTAGATCATATGTTAAATCGTGTTTTAAGACTCTTGTTATATTTGGGTTGTAAGCCATGTTTGGGGCCTTGTGCCTCCTTGTTTAGACCCCTTGGGGTCTTTTACTGCTATTTTCTCGCTGTGTTGACTTATGATTTACACTAAGTCATATTATGTTTTAACTGATTTCGAAATTCAGCCCTATTTACACTATTTTGAGATATAAAATGATATTTTGGGTAGAGTACCCCGTTTTACTGATAGCCCGAGTGGCTTTTTGAGTGTTTTTGACTGAGTAAGGCCGAGGGCCTGATTGTGAGGATGTTATATGCCACGAGGTGGCTTGATATTAGCGCTTGGGCTAAAGGAGATCCTCCGAATTCTGTACATACCCCCAGTGAGTGCAGGTACTTACTGAGTGTGAGTGCCGAGTGACGAGTGATTGGGAGGCATGAGTGACAACGAGGTTACTCGAGGGGCTGATATTGAGTGATTGTGAGGCATGCTGAGTGACAGATTCTGAGTAATGATTTGCCCGAGGGGCGGCTTATGGTACGTGTTTTTGCTAGAGTGGCTATTTATAATTTATTTCATTTTACGCTAAATTCTTTGGGTATTTTTCTGAAATTGTTGGAAATCACACTTTTCAAAGGAGTTTTAATGAAGTATGCTTTTAAAGCATGTTGATTTAATGTATAAACTATTGGAAAGAAAGGCTTTACTTATAGTGAATTGATGATTTGATCCTATGTGTTTCTTACTGCTTAGACTTGATTTATTTTCATTACTACTGAGTTGACGTACTCACATTACTCCCTGCACCCCTGTGTGCAGGTACAGGTGCTGGTACAGAACGCTAGTTTTCTTCCTTCTTGTAGAGTCGGAGTTGGGACTTCGAGGTAGCTGTTCAGCGTCCACAGCATCCCTTTATCCCATTTCTTATTTTGTATCTAGTTCCTCGTTCCGAAAATTGATGTATTATGACTGTAGGGTTATTTGTACTACTTGTAGATGCTCATGACGGTTGACTCCAGGTTTTGGGGTAGTGTATAAACTGTTTTATTGATTTTGTTGCTTTAAACTGCTTAAGTGAAAGAATTTTATGAAAATATTATGTCAGTATGTGATTGTTGGCTAGCCTAGTTCCACGATAGGCGCCATCACGGCTAGCTTAGGATTTGGGGCCGTGACAATTTGGTATCAAAGCCTAGGTTACATAGGACTCAACAGTCATGTGCAGGTTTAGTAGAGTCTTGCGGATCGGTAAGGAAACGTCTGTACTTATCATCGAGATGCTACAGAACCCTTAGGAAAAAGCTCATATTCTTGAAATCTGTCGTGCCATTTTGTTGATTTTGGAAAATCTAAACTTTTGTTGTTTCATTCTCTCACAGGTGGTGAGGAAACGCACTACCGATCAGGGTGACCAGACACCAGCTAAACCCGCGAGAGGTCGAGGCTGTGATAGAGGTAGGGGACCAGCTCGTGCAGCAGCCTCGGCAGCACCAGAGGGTCCTCCTACCATCCAGGACAATGTTCCTGTTGCAGATGTACCGGCGGGACAGGCTCAGGCACAGGTAGTGCCCATTGTTATTCCGGGTCTTCAAGAGAACTTGGCTCAGATCTTGATAGTATATACTAGCCTTGCCCAGTCAGTTTCTGTATCTACTGCTGCTACTTCTGAGGCCGGGGGAGCCACTCAGACTCCAGCTCCAGATGCTTGAGTAGGTTACTTAGGGCCTACTGACACTAGGCGCAGTTCCAGCCCAACCGGTTGCTCCAGTTCAGGACTTCATGGTTCCAGCTATGCTAGATGATGAGAAACGTAGGCTGGAGAGATTTAGTAGACTTCAGCCTCCGACATTTAGTGGTGTTGAAGGCGAGGATGCATAGGGTTTTCTGGACAAGTGTTAGAGGATGCTTCATACTGCAGGGATACTGGAGACCAGTGGGGTCTCGTTTGCTACTTTTCAGTTTTCTGGGGCTCTTTTTACTTGGTGGGAGTCTTTTGAGAGGCGTAAGTCTGTTGGTGCAGCACCCCTCACCTGGCAGCAGTTCTCCACTATCTTCTTGGAGAAGTATGTTCCCTAGTCTCACAGGGAGGAGCACTGCAGGCAGTTTGAGCAGCTGTGTTAGGGGAAACTATCAGTGACGCAATATGAGATGCGATTTTTAGAGTTGGCTCGTCATGCTACCGAGTTGGTCCCTACTGATAGGGAGAGGATTAGGAGGTTCATGGATGGCCTCACTTATCAACTCCGCCTTTTCATGACTCAGGATAGGGTATCACGTGCTACCTTCGAGCAGGTTGGTGATGTTGCTCGGGATATTGAGTCAGTTCGCCGCCAGGAGAGAGAGAAGAGTGAGGCCAAGAGGCCTCGTGGATCTGGTAGTTCTAGTGGTGGTCCTTCCAGAGGACAGGTTCAGCATAGTATGGGCTATTCATTCAGGCCTCCTCAGCCAGTCCGCCCAGTCTATAGTGGTGAATCTTCGGGGCATGGTCCCCGCAAGTCTCAGCCGTGCCGTTCTTCATTCGGTGCTCGTCTAGCCCAGAGTGCAGCTCGAGCACCATCAGTTCAGGGTTCCTCTATGCATGATTCTTCTAGTGGCCATTCTGGTGCTAGGGGTTCCTTTCAGTCCTCGTCTCCAGCTCCACGGAATTGTTTCAAGTGCGAAGAGTTTGGGCACATGTGGAGGAAATGTCCCCGCGTTTTGGTGGTTCTTCTCAGCAGAGGGGTCGGATCTTGACTTCGGCTCTAGTTATTTCACCACCCGCCTAGACAACTAGGGGTAGGGATCAGACCACCAGGGGCCGCCCTAGAGGGGAGGTCGTGCAGGTGGAGGCCAGGCTCGTATCTATGCACTTCCAGCTAGGCCAGATGTTATGGCCTCCGATGCAGTGATCACAGGTATTGTCTCAGTCTATCACCGAGATGCTTTGGCCTTATTTGACCTTGGTTCTACATATTCCTATGTTTCATCCTATTTTGCCTATTTTCTAGATATGCCTCGTGAGTCTCTAGATGCATCGGTTCATGTGTCGACTCCGGTGGGCGATACTATTATTGTGGACTGTGTGCATCGGTCATGTGTGATATCTATTGGGGGTCTCGAGACCCGAGTGGACCTATTGTTACTCAGCATGGTTGGTTTTGATTTGATATTGGGGATAGATTGGCTATCTCCGTGTCATGATGTTCTTGATTGTCACGCTAAGACTGTGACCTTAGCTATGCCAGGATTTTCGAGGGTTAAGTGGAGAGGTTCTTCTGAGTATGTGCCTAGGAGGGTGATTTCTTACCTGAAGGATCAGTGTATGGTTGAAAAGGGGTGTTTATCGTATTTGGCTTTTGTGAGGTATGTTAGTGGTGAGGCTTCCGTTATTGATTCGATTCCTATGGTCCGTGATTTTCTGGACGTGTTTCCTGCAAACCTGCCAGGCATGCCACCTGATAGGGACATTGATTTTGGTATTGACCTGGTGCCAGGCACTCAACCTATTTCTATTCTACCTTATCGTATAGTACCAGCGGAGTTGAAGGAATTAAAGGAGCAGCTTCAGGAACTCCTAGATAAGGGGTTCATTCGGCATAGTGTGTCACATTGGGGTGCACCGATGTTGTTTGTGAAGAAGAAGGATGGTTCTATGCGTGTGTGTATTGACTATCGGCAGCTGATCAAGGTTACTGTGAAGAACCGGTATCTCTTGCCTCGTATAGATGAGTTGTTTGATCAGTTGCAGGGTGCCAGGGTATTTTCCAAGATTGACTTGCATTCTAGCTATCATAAATTGAAGATTCGGGGGCCCGACATCCCGAAGACTGCCTTGAGGACTAAATGTGGTCATTATGAGTTTCAGGTTATGTCATTCGGGCTGACCAATGCCCCATCGAACTTTATGCACTTGATGCACAATGTGTTTCGACCATATCTTGACCCCTTCATCATCGTGTTTATTGACGATATCTTGGTATATTCCCGATCTCAGGAGGATCATGAGCAGCGAGGATTGTGCTTCAGACTCTAAGGGACAAGAGGTTGTATGAAAATTTTTTGAAGTGTGAGTTCTGACTTGATTTTGTAGCTTTCTTGGGGCACGTGGTGTCTAGTGAGGGTATTCAGGTTGATCCGAAGAAGATAGAGGCGGTGCAGAGCTGGCCTAAACCGTTAGCAGCTACCGAGATTCGCAGTTTCCTTGGTTTAGTAGGGTACTATCATCGTTTGTAGAGGGATTCTCATATATTGCACAACCTATGACCAGACTAACCTAGAAGGGTACTCCGTTCAAGTGGACGGAGGAGTGTCAGGAGAGCTTTCAGAAGCCCAAGTCAGCTTTGACTACAGCTCCGGTGTTGGTTTTACCTATGGTTTCACGTTCTTATACAGTTTACTGTGATTCCTCGAGAGTTGCACTTGCAACGGTTTTGATGTTGGACGGTAGGGTGATTGTCTACGCGTCTAAACAGTTGAAGGTGCACGAGAAGAATTATCCAATGCATGATCTTGAGCTGGCAGCCATTGTCCATTCCTTGAAGATTTGGCGCCATTATTTGTATGGGGTACATTGTGAGATTTTCACTAATCACCGTAGTTTACAGCATCTGCTTAAGCAGGAGGATCTAAATTTGTGTCAGAGGAGGTGGTTGGAGCTTCTCAAGGATTATGACCTCACTATTCTATATCACCAAGAGAAGGCAAATGTAGTGGTCGATGCCCTGAGTCGCAGAGCAGAGAGTTTGGGGAGTCTAGCCTACCTACACAACAGCAGAGCGACCTTTAGCACTTGATGTTCAGACTTTAGCGAGTCAGTTGGTGAGATTGGATCTATCAGAGACCCCACGAGTATTGGCTTGTGTAGCCTCCAAGTCTTCTCTTTATGATCATATTAGAGCACGCTAGTATGATGATCCACACTTGCTCATTCTTCAGGACAGGGTCCGTCGGGGTAATGCCAGGGATGTGGTTATTGGTCATGATGGGGTCATGAAGATGTAGGTCCGGATTTGCGTGCCCAATTTGGATGGGCTTCGAGAGTTGATTATAGTTGAGGCACATAGTTCGCGGTATTCCACCCATCCGGGTGCCGTGAAGATGTATCAGGATCTGAGACAGCATTATTGGTGGAGGAGGATGAAGAGGGATATTATTCAGTTCATGGCTCGGTGTCTCAACTGTCAGCAGGTCAAGTATGAGCACCAGAGACCGGGTGGACTACATCAGAGGTTAGATATTCCGGAGTGGAAGTGGGAGCGGATCACCATGGACTTTGTAGTTGGGCTTCCACGGACTTCGAGGAGGTTTGATGCTATATGGTTTATTGTGGATCGGCTGACCAAGTCCGCACACTTCATTCCTCCTGGTACTACTTATTCTTCGGAGCGGTTAGCTGAGATTCATATCATGGAGATTGTTCGATTGCATGAGGTTCCGGTTTCTATCATTTCCGACAGAAGGTACCCAGTTCACATCCCAGTTTTAGAGGGTTATGTAGAGGGAGTTAGCTACTCACATTGAGTTGAGCACAGCGTTTCATCCTCAGACCAACGGCAGTCAGAGCATACTATTCAGATCTGGAGGACATGTTGCGTGCGGGTGTCATTGATTTTGGGGGTTCATGGGACCAATTTTTGCCGCTCGTGGAGTTTGCATATAATAACAGTTATCAGTCAAGTATCCAGATGGATCCGTATGAGGCTTTATATGGTAGGAGGTGTAGATCTCTGGTTGGTTGGTTTGAGCCGGGGGAGGCTAGGCTATTTGGCACAGACTTGGTTCAGGATGCATTGGGTTAGGTGAAGTTGATTCAGACGCAGCTTGGAACAGCGCAGTCTAGGCAGAAGAATTATGCGGAATGGAAGGTCCAAGATGTGTCTTTCATGGTTAGGGAGAAGGTGTTGCTGAAGGTGTCACCCATGAAGGGTGTTATGAGGTTCGGGAAGAGGGTAAAGCTGAGTCCCCAGTTCATTGGGCTATTTGAGGTGCGGCAGAGGATTAGAGAGGTGGCTTATAGACTTGCCTTGCCACCTAGCTTAGCGAGTATTCACCCGTTGTTCCATGTTTCGATGTTCCGGAAGTATGTTGCTGACCTGTCTCATGTTTTGGACTTCAGCATGGTTCAGCTCGAGGGTGATACATCATATGAGCTAGAGCCAGCGACTATTTTGGGTCGTCAGGTTAGAAAGCTGAGGTATAATAACAAAGCTTCAGTGAAGGTTCAGTGGAGAGGCCAGCCGGTGGAGGATGCCACTTGGGAGACCGAGCGGGAGGTGCGGAGCAGATATCCTCGCTTATTTGAGACTCCAAGCATGTTTCTAGACACGTTCGAGGACGAACGTTTGTTTAAGAGGAGGAGGATGCAACGATCCGACCGATCGTTCCGTGAGATTAGCCATTTTCCATATTTATGCTTATTCATATATTGCTTAGCCTATTTGTGTTTTGTTGGTTGTCGGTTGGTGCGGGTTCGAAGTGGTCGTGGTGAGAACTGAGACACTTCTCTTAAATTGGATTAATAGTGGAAAAGTCAATCGGGAGTCATCTTATTGGTAAACAACCTCGGAATGTAGATGTTATTGCTTGGATATCTTCGTTAGGTGATTTGGGACTTAGGAGTGTGTTCGGAATGTGGTTTTGATGTCCGGTGTAGAATTAGGCTTGATTTGGCGAAATTGAGTTTTTGGTGATTTTCGATCGGCAGTGAAAAATAAGCTATCGGGGTCGCAATGGAATTCTGAAAGTTGGAACATGTTCATAGTGTCATTTTGGAGGTGTGTACAAAATTTCAGGTCATTCTGACGTATTTTGGTTGGTTTCAGCATCATTGACGAAATTTAGAAATCTCAAAGTTCATAGGCTTGAATCCGATGCGATTTTGGTATTTTGGCATTGTTTCGGGTGTTTCGAAGGCTCTCCTAAGTTTGAATAAGGTTATGGGACTTGTTTGTGTTTTTGGTTGGGGTCCCGAGGGGCTAGGGATGATTTCGGATAGTCATCCAAAGGATTTAAGTTGGAAAATGTAGCTGAAGGAGCTGCTGGTGCATTCTTCTTGTGTGGCCGCACCTGCGGAACGGTAACCGCAGGTGCGGGCCAGCATGCGCAGGTGAAAAATTGGGGGAGCTGGGAAGGAACCGCAGAAGCGGAGGTTTGGGCCGCACCACAGGTGCGGTTAGTGGAGCGCAGGTGCGAAATTTGGTCAAGCTGGAGAACGTCACAAGTGCGAGACTTGGACCGCACCTGCGAAGCCGCAGGTGCAGGTGATTCACTGCGGGTGGGAGATATGTGCCTTAAGTGGATTTACGCAGGTGCACACCTGGGACCACAGGTACGGGTCCACAGGTGCTGAGAAAAGGCCGCAAATGCAGTTTCACTGGGAAGGAAGTAAAAATTCCTGCCTTCGCGAATTTTTGGCACTTTCATCATATTTTGCATGCGGGCTGAGGCTTTTGGGAGCAAATTGAAGAGGGTTTTCGAATTATTTCCGTGGAGGTAAGTTTCTTAGACCTAAAACTCAATTCTATGTTGATATTTGACGGATTAGGCTTGGAATTAGTGGAATTTAATGGCATAAATTGGGGGTTTAGGGCTTGGTAAATTGAGACTTAAAATTGAGGAAATGAGGGGTAAATTGTAGTCGGATTTTGGTGCATTTTATATGTATAGACTCGGGAAAGGATGAGAATTATTGTGATAAAATTTTTATAGTATTCTGAGTCATGGGCCCGGGGGTCGGGTTAGGCCAATTTAGGGTATCTTGGTTAAAATTGATAGTTTTTGAGTAGGCTTTGCTCCTTTAGCATATATTGATGATATTAATCTAGTTTTTGATAGATTCGGAGCAGTCAAGAGCCGATTCGAGAGGAAAAAGCATCACGGATTAGTATTTGGACCGGTTTGAGGTAAGTAATGACTGTAAATCTTGTCCTGAGGGTATGAAACCCCGGACTTCGTATTTTCTCACTATTTTTGGAGTGGCGAACATGCCGGATGACGAGTGTGTGGCATGCACTGATTTTGGATTTCGACTTAGTCCTTCCCATGGCAACTATTGAGTTGCCTATTTACTTTTAAATCATATGTTAAATCGTGTTTTAAGACAATTGTTATATTTCGGCTGCAAGCCATATTTGGGGCCTTGTGCCACCTTGTTTATACCCCTTGGGAGCTTTTACTGCCATTTCCTCGCTGTGTTGACTTATGATTTACACTCAGTCATATTATGTTTTAACTGATTTCGAAACTCATCCTTATTTACATTATTTTGAGATATAAAATGATGTTTTGGGTCGAGTACCCCGTTTTACTGATAGACCGAGTGGCTTTTTGAGAGTTTCTGACTGCGTGAGGCTGAGGTCCTGATTGTGAGGATGTGATATTCCACGACGTGGCTTGATATTAGCGCTTGGGCTGAAGGAGCCCCTCCGGAGTCTATACACAGCCCCAGTGAGCGCAGGTACCTACTAAGTGCGAGTGCTGAGTGCCGAGTGACGAGTGATTGGGAGGCATGAGTGACAGCGAGGTTGCCTGAGGGGCTGTCACTGAGTGATTGTGAGGCATGCTGAATAACTGATTCTGAGTGATGATTTTCTTGAGAGCGGTTTATGGTACGTGTTTTGGCCCGAGTGGTTATTTATGATTTATTTCATTTTATGCTAAACTCTTTGGATATTTTTCTGAAATTGTTGGAAATCACACTTTCTAACTGCCTAGACGTGATTTATTTTCATTACTACTGAGTTGGTATTGAATTGGAGTGAAGTCGGAAAAACGTGGTGAAATATGCACAGAACTACCAGTGATTCCGCACCTGCGGATTCTGGGTCTCTGGTGCGACCTCGCACCTGCGAAGTATGCAACTCACCTGTGAAGGAAGGCTAAATTGTACAAAATCGCACCTGCGGAGTGATTCACGCACCTGCAGAACAGCAGGTGCGACCATTTGTCCGCATCTGTGGAAATTGATCAAGACACCCAGATTCGCACCTGTGAAGATTCATCTGTAGGTGCGGTCAACGGGCATCAGCACTGGGCAAAAATGTAAAAACACATGTTTTCATTCCCAGCTCTCATATACTCGACCTAGCAAATCTTTGGGATATCTTTTGGCTTTGTAAATATAATTTTGAGGAGAGAAGAACAAGTCTTGAAGCTAGGGTTTGCACACACACTTGGGATTTGAAGATTTCACTCTTGTGGTTAAGGTTTTCTTACCCATTTATGTTTGTTTCTTCATTTCCTTGCTTTGTATTGTATATTTAAGTGTGTAGTATTTGTTTCCAACACTTGAATCTAGTTTATGTAAATTTACATATTTAAAGTGTGGATTAAATACCTTGTTGTGCTTATGTATTGAATAATTTTATTATATTTATGAAGCGAGTTATTGTTTCTTTAATTATTCTAGTTCTTTAATGTTTTCAAAGGGATTAGCTAACCCTAGGACTCTCCCATTAACTCCTAATTAATTTTGGAAAAGATAATTTGGGGTTGGGAAAGATTAATTAACAAGAACTTGAGGNTCGCCCATTAACTCCGAATTAATTTTGGAAAAGATAATTTGGGGTTGGGAAAGATTAATTAACAAGAACTTGAGGCTTTAACCCTCGTTTTATAGATTCTACCTAAAGATAGGATTGAACTACTTGTAGCCATATCCGGGTGTGCTTAATCTCTTGATTGGGTTAGGAATAATTCAATTAGGAAGTCTTATTAGTCTTTGGAAAAAGCTAATTTAGAATTATTATATGTGGCTAATTAACATAAACTCACTCATATTTGTAAAATCGTGAAATACATTGGATCATTACTTGAGTGTAATTCCCGACGCATTCATACTTGTTTCCATTGATCATTTTACTTGCTTTCTAGGTTAGTTTATATTTTTGCATTTAGTTATAAACATTTTCAAAACCAAAATCTATTTGTTTGGCATTGCGCGATAAGCGATAATTCTCTTACATTCCTAATCGCCTCCATATTGTTCTCTGTGGGATTCGACCCCAACCTTGTTGGGTTATTATATTTGACAATCGACCGCTTACACTATTTTAAGGTGTAATTTGAGCGTATCAAATTTTGGCGCTGTTGCCGGGGAACAATTGGCATAATTTAGGTTGTTTGAGAAGTAAGCATAAGTGCTTTGATTAAAACTTATGAATATTTGTGTAATTATTTTTCTTTTTCATTGTCTTAATTTTTCATAAAAAATAAAAAAAAAATATGGCATCATATAACGGAAATTGGTCAGATGGCAGTTGTTCATACTTTGATGACCCTTGTCCTCATTGTGAAGGACCACACTCGTGGAAAAATTATTTAAATTCTCCCGGGGATGGATTGTGCGCACAATCTCAAACCCATGAGTGGAGTATTTGTGATAGGTGTGGTCGCAAAAATTGTCATTGGTATGATTGTGCACATTTGTCCTTCCCTTCCCCAAGCCCCCACTATGATGATTCCACTTTTTGTGATGGAAATTTTAGGGGTGAAGAAGTGGAGGGAAGTGAGCATGGTAGAAATGGAGAGTTCAAGCTCATGTTGGAGTGTTTACTTGAAAAAGGAAACCATGAGCAAAATGCCTTGGAAGAACTTTTGGAGACTAGTCTCCAAAATGATTTGGCACTTCAAAGGTTGCACTCACAAATGGATGCAATGATTGAAGCTTCAAGGATTCAAAAAGCCTTGGAGATGAGTGATAGCCAAGAACCTTCCTTAGAGGTTGAAGTTGAAAATTCTTCCTTGGTACTTGAACAAGACCAAGAAGAACTCTCAAATGCTCAAAATGGGAGGATAATGCTCATGTTAGAGGCCGTTCTTGAAAATGAGGAAAAACACAACTTTACACTCGAGCAATTGAAGCATGAAGTGACTCAAAATGATGAGCACATCCGCACTTTGGAGGATCAAATGCAAGCATTAATGGAGGCTTACCATGCCTCTCAAGTTGAAAGTGTATATGGAAGCCAAGAAGAGTCCAATTCCAAGGGTGAGAGTGAGTTTTACTTTGAGGAATCAAGCCTTGAACATCCGCCAACCGACTCCATGAGTGTTAGTGATGTCAACAAAAATATGGAATTAGAGTCAACTGGGGTTATTAAAAATTTGGTCTAAATTGACTCTATTCTGGGGGAAAATGAGGATGTCAAAATCCGGAAAAATTTGCTAGTTGGAGGTTTGAAGGCACATTCCAAGCATTTTTCAACATTGGAATTGATTGGTAAAACGGAATTTGAACTACACGAGTCAATGGAGCGTTGCGAGGAGAAAAGTTTCTTACCATACATCTTGCAATTTGAGGAAACAAGAAAACAAAATGACATTCCTCACATGAGATCAAAGAAGTGCAAAATGAAAAATTTAAGGCTTGGCTCGATCATCTATTTACCACCCCCACCGCCCGTGGTCACAAGCTTGATTCCAAGCTTAGGGCTCAATTCATATCATCCAACTGGCGAGAATAGTGGTAAAGTTGATTTGCGTCGTGCCACGACGTTAAATGCGGCACTTGGTGGGAGGCAACCCATCGTTTTTCAAAAAATTTGGTCATTTTTTAAATTTTCTTTTTTAGAATATCTTATTATATTTTTTCTAACCAATCTACCAAGTTTTAAAATTTTTGGAGTTAATCTGAGCAGGTCGGGATACCGGGTGATAAAAAACAGTGCAAGAAAACAAAGAAAATTGATGGGCAAACCTTCTGCTCAACTCTGCGATGCCCTATGTCAAAAATACTATCGCAGAGTTGAATTTGCGAGAAAAAATGTGATCGCAAAATTTTCACAAAATTTTTGTTGCTGAGCCCAGGGATTGCGGTTTAGCAAAAGCGATATGTGACTCGCAGGTACGGCATCAGTCTCGCACGTGCGCACCCGCAGGTGCGGAAATAGCATCGCAAGTGCGGAAGTTGCACAACTAAAAGCCCAAAATCTGTCTCTCCAGTAAGTTTTCTATAATCACTAAACTCAGAAGAAGAAAAATAAATGTGGGCTCAATTATCTCAACTCTCACTCACTGTAGATCACAAGAGACTCTACAGGTATTTCCACTCTTCTCTGCTTCACTTTGGCATTCTTATACCCACATTCTATTTTTTTTGTGTTATGGGTATTTCTTGTTAAAGCCATTAATGGCCATTTACTCCCATTCCCATGACCCCTCTGATTTAGGGCAGAATTAGAGTGAAGATTTGGTAGAGAGTAGGAATTGTGTGTTAGTTTCAGTGGAGCAACAAAGTGTGGGGTTATTGTGAACACCAAATTCATGTGAGGAAGGGGTTGCATTCTGCCTTGATTTCAGTGTTAATGAAGTTAGACCAAAGTTTGGTACACTAATCTGGAAGTCTTGAGTACAGATTAGTGGCCAAATGCTAAGCCCAAGTCAAAAATGACACAAAAATTCTGGGCAGTTGAGTTTTGGACGAAGGACCGCAGGCGCGATAGAATTTCCACAGGTGCGAAACCGCACCTGCGGTCAAAGTTCCGTAGGTGCGGAAACTGCTCAGAATTACCAAAAAATAGTAGATTTGCAAAAGGGCCTTGCCGAGCCCGTTCGACTTGCTTCTTTGGCCTATGTGCAGTGTTTTAATATGCTTAACAAGATTCCACTGCTTGACTAACTTCGTTTTGATTTTTTATAGGAACTTTGCGTAAAAAATGGACCCGAACACACACCAAAATGCTCCGAACAATTCTGAAATTGAGGAGGAGGTTGAGGAACATTATGATGATTACCGGTTCATGTCGGCTGCCTGTAAACACCGGTATTATGACAACCTCCTCACCAAGAAATTGGTACTTGAGAGAGGGATTGCGGACGACAACTTGGGCGAAAAGCTCCCGGATTTCTATGACCGAATGGGATCCTCTTGGTGGTCGTGCTTCATTCCCACTTCGTGCAAGGCCAATGAGACATAGGTCCGCGAGTTTTACGCCAATCTTAGTCGTGCAAACTTCGACGATCCTCACCGCATCATCAGAGGGAAAGTAGTGAGGTTTGCGGCAGAAGAAATTAATACTGCACTGGGATTCCAAGCCACCCAATAGAGCCAGTACTAGAGAAGGATCACTGCAAAAACTCACCATGGCTTGTGACCAAATAGTACCCTGACAGTGTAAGACCACAGTGGGCAAACAAGAGGAAAGGCTTGAAGTCAACTGACTTCACACCCGAGGCTAAGATATGGCTATATATTCTGAGCAACAGGATGTCCCTCAGTGGGAATGTCTTAGATGTTTCTTACACCAGAGCCTTGATCATTACTTGCCTGCTTGATGGCATTCCAGTGAACCCGGGCCACTATATTTTGAGCGAGATGAGGCAATATTTGCTTGACGATTGGCCAGGATTGTCGTTTCCATCTTTGATTACTGTGTTATGCAAGCGGGCACAGGTCGAGGAGCGCCCTACCAATCATTGGGTGCCCGCTAACAAACCATTCAACTCGCTGAGAGTCAAGGGGGGGGTGGAGCAGTGAAGAGCAAGAACATGAAGGTTACCACCACCACTGCCGCAGGTGGATCCTTCTCACAGTCTACTACATCAGAGGGTCCTTTTGGGGAGATGAACTCTCAATTTGCCATCCTGCGGGACCTAGTGTCCAAGCTCCCCACTGGACCTTCCACCTCCCTGCTTCAGCCTCCCCCTGAGTACTACTCCAGGGCTGAGATGCAGCAGTATTTTGATACTCAGGACAAGATGGTTGCATCTCTTTAACAGCTTGACACCTCCTACACCAGCCTGGCCAAGGCACATGTTGACCTGAAGGAGTCATTTGACAAGGAAAAGGATAAAAATAAAAAGAAAGGTAAGCTTCTGGTCAAAGTATGGAGAGGAGTCAAAGCGATCTTCAGGTGGGGGAAGCCGAGCAAGAAGCTTCCAGTTGCTAATGCTGATGATAGCGAGGACTACTCATTCATGTCCGATGCGAATGATGCTGGTGATGATGATGATGATGATGATGATGATGACGATAGTTCTCAGCAGCATTGACCAGCCTTTTCTCATGCAGTCTGCTAGTCTGATGTAGACCTCAGGGAGACCCTCAAACTATGCTCTTTTATTTTGATGTTATGCAGTGGGGACACTGCAATATTTTTAGTTGGGGGTGGTTGTTGCACATTGTATCTATGTATGACTTCTTGGATGATATTGTCTTTATTGCCCTTGTCGGGCTTCTTTGTTATGTATGGATACTTTGTGCCGTTGCCGGGCTTATTGTGGATGATGCCAAATTGTTTTGCTTAGCTTGGTGTGATTGGTTTATTTTTAGTTTTGTTGAATCCTTTATTTTTTTTTAGTAGTTGCTTCTATTTTAGTTTTTAGCTTTTCACTAGTAGCTTTGTTCTTTAATTTTTACTTTCTTAATAATACCTCCTTCGGTTTTCTTCATGCTACGGTTCTTTCCCAAGGAATATTTTTGAAGTGAACCGGGTGACTTTTCCCTATGATAGATGGTATGACAACTTTCTTAAGGGAATTAGTCTTGTTTTGCTAGGAAGAGACTTTTGGATTATTTGGTACTAAAGAAATTAGTCTCTGGTACGTGAAATGTGAATTAAGAATACCCCTCCAAATTTTGTTTTGAATTAGAACAAGTTGCATGGTGGAGAATCATTTTTGTGATGAGATTTTGGCTCTTTTAGTGACTCGTTGCCCACTAGTTGAGAATTGTTGCTCTAAGCTCCTGTAAAAAAAAGTGAAATTGACCCGTCTTGATTAATTCATGTGCCATGTGCGTTAGCGTTTGTATAAATAAATCTTGTGTTAACTTCTATCATCTAGAACTTGCCCGGTTGGTCTTTCAATGCTAATGATAATTATGTTTGATTGAAGAAATGACCTTAGGCATTANCTTTGGTCACCTGATTACAAACCTTTCCCTTTTGCAAAATAATTCCTCTTTTGAACCCGTCCCTCCTTGAATATTGAGAATGAGGCAAAAAGCCTAAGTTGGGGGTGTAGTGTCGAATTGGAAATTGGTAAGGTTGTACATTAAGTGCAAAATATATACCTCAAAAGATTCTTTTGAAATTATTCAAGCTCCAAAAAAAAAAGAGAAGAAAAATACAAAAAAAAAGAAGAAGAAGTGTATATATATATATATATATATATGTAAATAAATATGGAAGCTTTGAAGAAATTTAGTGAGGCATTTAAAGTGGTTCTATATTGGTAACTAGACGCAAATGAGGCAATGTGGTTTGAAAAGAAACAAAGTGCAACAAGAAAAGAAAAATGTGAGTAGTGTTCAAGGAGGGTGTAGTCATTTTCCCAAATGTGTATCCTACCCTTCCCTAAACATACATTACAAGATTAAAAAGCCCTTATGGGATCTCCAACCGAATATTCTTGAATATGCGATGAATTAAAATAAGGGCAAGCCTATGGTATGATTGGTTGTAACACTTGAAATTCTTTGTGAGTATGAGTATCTTTGTAAATATGTCCCTTGTTGTTGTCATTGTAAATATTGGGAGTTGGGACTGCCTTTCTTTCTTATGAGGGCACATGAATTAGGATTGATCAGTGAAATTGATATATTTTGGAAACAAACGAGTTGAGCATTTGTAGTAGATTAGTGTGGTTGAGTCACTTCTTGAGGCTTATTCTTGTCACTTGATTATTTTTGAAACTTCCTCGCACTTCTTGAATTTGTTTTTAAATGAGGGAGTTATTCGAGTAAGATGCATACTTGAGCCTAATTATTAGTACCAACCAAATCCATAAGTATAATGCTTAGTTTGTGAATGTGACTTGTAGACAATAGCAATGCAACGTGTGCTTGAATTGGTAGAACCTCATTGAGTTATTAGTTTTGATTTGCTTGAGGACAAGAAAAAGCTCCAAGTTGGGGTGTTGATGAGTGGTGATTTTACCACTCATTTTAGCCTCTTTTTGTTAGATCTTGCATCCTTCAATGATAACTTGAGGTCGTTTATAGTGTGTAATTGCTCGACTTTCAGGGAAATGACGACATGAAGTGGTTGGTGTTGAATTGGAGTGAAGTCGGAAAAACATGGTGAAATATGCACAGAACTACCAGTGATTCCGCACCTGCGGATTCTGGGTCTCCGGTGCGACCTCGCACCTACGAAGTATGCAACGCACCTGCAAAGGAAGGATAAATTGTACAAAATCGCACCTGTGCAGTAATTCACGAACCTGCAAAAATTGATCAAGACACCCAAATTCGCACCTGCGAGTGGATTTCCGCTCCTGCAGAACCGCACCTGCGAAGATTCATCCGCAGGTGCGGTCAACGGGCATCAGCACTTGGTAAAAATGTAAAGTACATGTTTTCATTTCCAACTCTCATATACTCGACCTGGCCGATTTTTGGGATATATTTTGGCTTTGTAAATATAATTTTGAGGAGAGAAGAACAAGTCTTGAAGCTAGGGTTTGCACACACACTTGGGATTTGAAGATTTCACTCTTGTGGTTAAGGTTTTCTTACCCATTTATGTTTGTTTCTTCATTTCCTTGTTTTGTATTGTATATTTAAGTGTGTAGTATTTGTTTCCAACACTTGAATCTTGTTTATGGAAATTTACATATTTAAAGTGTGGATTAAATAGCTTGTTGTGCTTATGTATTGAATGATTTTATTATATTTATGAAGTGAGTTATTGTTTCTTTTATTATTCTAGTTCTTTAATGTTTCCAAAAGGGTTAGCTAACCCTAGGAATCGCCCATTAACTCCTAATTAATTTTGGAAAAGATAATTTGGGGTTGGGAAAGATTAATTAACAAGAACTTGAGGCTTTAACCCTCATTTTATAGATTCTACCTAGGTATAGGATTGAACTACTTGTAGCCATATGCGGGTGTGCTTAATCTCTTGATTGGGTTAGGAATAATTAATTAGGAAGTCTTATTAGTCATTGGAAAAAGCTAATTTAGAATTATTATATGTGGCTAATTAACATAAACTCGCTCATATTTGTAAAATCGTAAAATACATTGGATCGTTACTTGAGTGTAATTCCCGACGCATTCATATACTTGTTGCCTTTGATCATTTTATTTTCTTTCTAGGTTAGTTTATATTTTCGCATTTAGTTATAAACATTTTCAAAACCAAAATCTATTTGTTTGGCATTGCGCGATAAGCGATAATTTTCTTACATTCCTAATCACCTCCATATTGTTCTCTGTGAGATTCGACCCCAACCTTGTTGGGTTATTATATTTGACAATCGACCGCTTACACTATTTTAAGGTGTAATTTGAGCGTATCACCGAGCGCTAGTTTTCTTCCTTCTTGTGGAGCCGGAGTTGGGACTTCGAGGTAGTTGTTCAGCGTCCACAACATCTCTTTTTTCCATTTCTTGTTTTGTATCTAGTTCCTCGTTCTGAGACTTGATGGTTTATGACAGTACGATTATTTGTACTATTCGTAGATGCTCATGATGGTTGACTCCAGGTTTTGGGGTAGTGTATAAACTGTTTTATTGGTTTTGTTGCTTTAAACTGCTTAAGTGAAAGAATTTTATGAAAATATTATGTCAGTATGTGATTGTTGGCTAGCCTAGTTCCACGATAGGTTCCATCATGATCGGCTTAGGATTTGGGGTCGTGACAATATGCTCCAGTATACAACATACAACCATACTATAATATCCAAACGCAATATAACCCTCCTCGCGCCCACATAAGTCCAAATCCACCACGACCATATGCTCCAGTCCAAACAACACCCATCAAAATTGACCTTCTTATTCACCACGACCACGTCCAAATTTTGAAGAAAGAGGTCCTAGAAACTACACCTCGATTGCTAAAACCTTAGTCTAATTATTTGAGAGGCTAAGAAGAGCTGGCCTTGTATATGCAGTAGAAGGGAGAATTCCCGAACAACCTTCCAAGTACTTTGATGCAACCAAACAGTGAGCCTACCATTCAGGTGTGACAGGGCATGATACCGTGGATTGTTACAGGCTGAAGAATGAAATTGAGTTGCTTACAAAAAGTGGAGCCATTCAATGTACCACTGCTCCGCCTGTGACGACCCAAAGGGTCATCACCTATGTTATTACCCATCCCGTACTTCCGAGGCCTTGAACACCTCATTTATAATTGCCTCGATTTGCGTACACAGTCCGAGCACATAGCCGGACAGCTTAAATATGAAACTCTGTGAAAAATGATAAAATTGGATATTAAAATGAATAAATTTTACTTCGGTCAACATTTTGGGTAAAGGGATCCGGACCCGTGACTTGACAGTCCCGGAGGCGTATGAAAATATGGGACTTGGGCGTATGCCCGGAATCGAATTCCGAGGTCCCAAGCCCGAGAAATGAATTTTTGAGTAAAATTGTTTTCTGAAAATATTTAAGGAAATTGAAAATGAAATCTGATTAGAAAGTAATGGTATCGGGCTCGTATTTTGGTTCTGGTGCCTGGTACAGGTCTTATATATGGTTTAAGCACTTTCTGTAAAGTTTGGTTAAAATCGGATTTCGTTTGATGTGTTTCAGACTTAAAAATGGAAAATTTGATGTTTTATGAAATTTGATAGAATTCATGGATTTTGAGGCCTAATTCAATGTGAATAATGTTGTTTTGGCGATTTGATCGCACGGGAAAGTTTGTAGGATGTTATGTGAGTTAATTGTGAAGTTTCATATCATTCCGAGATTTATAGGTCAGTTCGGCACGTTGTTAGCGAAGTTAGAAAACTAAAAAATTCCTAAGTTTGGTTCTTGAGGTTTGGGGGTGTGATTTTGAGTTTTAGCGTTGTTTTGAGTATTCTGAAGGCTCGAGAGTATTATGATTTGGGACTCATTGGTATATTTGGATTAGGGCTTGGGTGGGCCCAGGTGCCTTCTGGGCACCTAACGGGGCTAAAAACCAGCAAACACAGCTGCTGGTGCACCTGCTCTAGTGTGACCGCAGGTGCGGTTGCCCAGCATCGCAGGTGCGAGACCGCAAGTGCGGTCCCAGGCATCGCAGGAGCGATCACCATTTGCCTGGCCAGCCATCGCAGGTGCGTAGCATTTCTCGCAAATGCGAGACCGCATGTGCGGTTTCACCTTTCGCAGGTGCGATCCCAGACCCCTCAGCCCGATTCCGCAGGTGCGAGGTTTTTCTCGCAAATGCGAGACCGCAGGTGCGGTCCCAGCCATTGTGGGTGAGATCACTGCTCAGGTAGTGAGTTTAAATACGGGTTTTAAACCCATTTTTCTCAATTTTCATCTTCTTCCTTAGGCGAATTCACCATTTGTAAGAGCCTTCGACCAGGTCTTGTGAGGTAAGTAAATTCCACCCATAAACTTGTTTCATGCATGCATCTTAGCCTAATTAACTTCATAAACTAGTGCAAAAATTCAAGAAATTGGGTAGTAACCTAGAACTTGTGATCACCTTAGAATTTTCTGTGAATTGTCCATGAAATCAAGTGAAAATTGTATATTTATGATCCTTAGGTTTTGGGTGAGTGTTTCCTCCGAGAGTTTCAAGAATCCGAGCGAGTGGGCCCGGGATCGAATTTTGATAATTTTGAAAGAATGCTAGGAAATGGATAATTAGGCCATGTAGTTGAATCGTTGAATCCTTATTGATATAGTTGAGTTGATTATGCCTAGATAATACCTTTCCGGAGTTGAATTCTAAAGGAAAGGAGGTATTAGAAGGTTGCTATACTTTGGACCCGAGGTAAGTGTTTGGTCTAACCTTAGCTTTAGGAAATAGGAGTTCGGTATAATTTTCTACTTGCTAATTGTCAAATATGATGTATAGGCATGGTGACAAGTATCTATACATTGGTGTTTAGCATGACTGTGAGTCCTTATATTGTGAATATCCTGATTTTGTGGTAATTTCCATGTTTAATTGATGATTTCTATATGTTGTGAAGAATATGTGAAGGGAATTATAATCTGTAAACTATGTTGGAGCATTGGCTCAAATTGTAACACGAACGAAGAAGGTTTATGAAATAAATATATCTTCGGAGCATTGGCTCAAGTAATAAAGTAAATTATGGAATGAAGTGAAAGAAAGAGAAAGAGTTACTAAGATAATACCCTTGCCGGGCCATTGTTGCGTTGACATTGTCTTCCTTGTTGGAATGTTGTGATTACTGTCATTGTTCCCTTGCTGGGATTTCTATTCTATTCTGTTTACTCCCTTGCCCCTGTTTTTGATTGTTGTTTGGGTGAGGAAGAGTGTTAAAGCACGAAGGGTGATGTCGTGCACCGTGAGGAAGAGTGTTAAAGCACGAAGGGTGATGTCGTGCATTGTTTGATATTGTTCCCTTGTCGGGGTTATTATTTCTATTATGTTTACTCCCTTACCCTTGTTTGTGATTGTTGTTTGAGTGAGGAAGAGTGCTAAAGCACAAAGGGTGATGTCGTGCATTGTTTGACATTGTGAGGAAATAGTGTAAACCACGAAGGGTGATGCCGTGTCGTACGATGTACCATTCCATACCATATTCATTGATTATACAGTGAGGATAGAGAGTAAAAGCACGAAGGGTGATGTCGTGCCATGATTTACATTGATTACATTATACATTGCATAGTGAGGACGAGAGTAAAAGCACGAATGGTGATGCCATGCCATGATTTGCATCGATTACTGTGAACACCCAATTTTTGCCCCGCATGGAAATTACTCCTAAAAATAATAAAAAAATAATTTTAATAAATTTTAGGAACTTTTCTTTATTTAGTTGCATTTCATGCATGTTTACTACTTTAAAATTATAGAAAAAATCATAATATCACATTTTTTATTTCGTGCATTTTAGGTTTAAACTGCATTTGTAGGATTTAGTTACATTATTAAATGCATCTTCTAAAAAATCAAAATTGCATTCGTAGGTTAATGAATGAATTAATTTCACGGGTCCATCATTAGATAAAATAAATACATAGGCTAGCCAAGAAATATATTTAAATTAAATTTGAGTCTAAAGTGGCTAATTCTACAAAAAAGCATAAAAGAAGAAAAGGCTGTTAAGGCTAAATCCGAACTGGGCCAATTTTCATGGCCCAAATTCCTCCTAATTCGCCCTAACCCAAAACCCCACCTGCCCGACCTGGTCCGGCCCAATACCCATCCCCCTCACCATTTAAAATAACCTAGATCTAGCTAGAGACCTGGTTACCAAAAAACAACAGGGAGGACCTGGTTTCAAGACTCCCAAATTTGAAAAGTATGATGGACATGGAGATCCCATAGCCCACCTGAAAAGGTATTGCAATCAGCTAAGAGGTGCAGGAAGAAATGAAAAATTGCTAATGGATTATTTCGGGGAAAGCCTTAAGGGGGTAGCCTCTGAATGGTTTACAGATCAAGACACATCTTGCTGGTATGTCTGGGATGACATGGCTCAGGCTTTTGTCAAACAGTTCCAATACAACATCGACATTGCCCCAGACCGCAATTCCCTTTCCAACCTGAAGAAGAAACCAACTGAAAGTTTCAGGGAATATGCCATTAAATGGAGAGAGCAAGCGGCTAGAGTTAAGCCACCCATGGATGATCACGAGCTAATCACTGTCTTCATTCAGGCGCAAGAGCCAGATTATTTTCAAAACATGATGTCCGCAGTTGGCAAATCTTTCTCAGAAGCAATCAAAATGGGAGAAATGGTTGAGAATGGTCTTAAGACAGGCAAAATTATAAGCCAAACAGTTCTCAAAGCCGCAACTCAGGCTGTCCAGATTGAATCTGATAATCTTAGCGACATGAATGAGAAAGATGAAGAAATCATGATGGCATCGGGGTTGAGAAGAGGTCCTAGGAGAACATCTCGAAGGTATGACCAGCCTTGTCTGTTTTTTGATGATTCCCATGAGCACTACTATCCACCTCAAAACTTACAATACTCTTTTGCTCCACCTGAGTATGTTGTCCAGCCACCAAGACACCCCAGAAGGCGAGCATCGCAAAATCTCCACCAGCCTCCACAGAATTTCCAAGTACCCTATAACCCGCATCCAAGAAAGGGATATAGAGGGGAGCAAAGGTTGAAAGATAATTTTACACCAATAGGAGAGTCCTATGCAAGCTTGTTTGAGAAATTAAATCATTATGACATGATTGGACCTATTCCTCCAAATCATGTGGATCCACGTGCAAGAAACTTTGACCCTTCTAAAAGGTGAGAATACCATTCCAATGCCCAGGGGCACGATGTTGAAAGCTGTCGGGATTTGAAAAGAGAAATAGAAAGGATGATCCAGCAAAATCTGATTGTGATCACAGACAGTGACACCCAGAATATCACGCAGAATCATTTACCTGCACATGATGATGCACACTTTGTAGGGATGATGCGTGGTGACAGGGAGTATGAGAATCCTCTCGGGAACTTGCTAACTGAAGTTGTTGATTTTGAAATCGGAGAATGCTCTGCTTATTCTGATGAGCGAATTTGTGGCTAAATGTCAAGCTTAGCAATTGAAAAGTCATTCCCTCCTTACTAGGAAGGAATAATGGTAGCTTGTTTTGATATTTTTTCTATTATCTGGGTTATTTCAGGGTTGTGATCCAGATTTTATTTGTTTTATTGAGTCAAACCCTTCTATCCCTCTGTTCTGTTTGTGTCAGTCTTGTCTGTCTATTTTGTTGCTATTTTCATTGTCCGGGTTATTTTAGGGTTGTAACTCGGATTTTAGTTTGTTTGTCTTGTTATTAAGCCCTTCCATCCCTTACTCAATGAAATACAATATGTCTTTTTGTGTCATTCCATGCTTTGTTCCTTTCTAGCTAGTTTTAGTGATATGACATGCATGCGGAAATTTTGGCCAGATCTTAAAAAACTGATTTAGTCTTGAATGAGATAAGTGAGAAAAATAAAGATTTGAGATACTTTGTAACTAAGGTCGAGTGAAATTCACCTCCAACTCACTGTGAAGATCGGGCTTGAGGATGTTTAACAATTGAAGTTTGGTCGAAAGTTTGACATTAATGGATGAAAAGTATCTTTCGACCACGACACACCAAGAAGATATACATGTTTATCAACGCTATGATCGCAAAAAGATAATATGTTTTGGCGTTCTCGAGGCTGGGAGGCCCTTTTTCTTCTATCTAAACACTNTGTCTTTCGACCACGACACACCAAGAAGATAGACATGTTCATCAATGCTATGATCGCAAAAAGATAATATGTTTTGGCGTTCTCGAGGCTGGGAGGCCTTTTTTCTTCTATCTAAACACTTTATACCCTTCTCTACCCCTTTTGAGCTGGTGTCATTTTTCTTTGACCACCCTCTTTTGGAATCAAGTCTAAAGTCAAAAGTGAAAATGAAAAAATAAAATAAAGTAAATAAATAAATAAAACTTTCCAGGCCCCAAGAGTATAAACTGAGGCAACTCTTAGAAAGTTCAAATGAAAAAGAGAGAGAAGAAAAGAACAGTCAAAGTCCATGCCCTCAGAAAATAAAAGTTAGGGCAATTTTTTTTGAAAAAAAAAAAGAGAAAAGAGAAAAAGAATAGTCTGAGATCTATGCCCTGAAAAAAAAAGAGGAAGCTGGGGCAGTTTTTTCTTGAAAAAAAAAAAAGGAGAAAGAAAGAAAAATGAAAAAAAATGATGATGAGAAAAAGATAGAAAGATGAAAAAAAAAATTGTTAGGTCAGATGTTTGAACTACGTTAGACCTGATTCCTAAAAAAAAAGAGGATACGTAGCAGCCTTACACGGTTCGGTCCAACCAAATAAGATTCAAAAGAAAAAGAAAAAAAAATCCAGAAAAATCCCCAGTAGCTAAAAATGGGGCAGAAATTTTACTTCCCTTTTAGAAGAGTCGATTCCGAGAGTTGTAAGTTTATAACCCCTCATTTTGAGTCTACTTTAAGCCTTCATGCCAACCCTCCTTTCCAACCCTATCCAAAAACCTTCCAAATAAAGACCTCCCGATATGCCTTCAAGAATGCCAAAAGAAGTATGCAATGAGCAACGGTTGTCACGCGACATAGAACACTGTCAGTTTCTCACCAAATAAAGCACGGAATCAGCAACGGTTGTCACATGACATAGAATACTGTCAAGTTGTTCACAAAATAAAAAGAAAACGAAAAG
>ML378958.1:0-35488 GCA_005239525.1 Nicotiana knightiana | reverse complement strand
TTCAGAACCGTACTTGTCTTATCACCTTGAGCTGTCTAATTAACTGAAAACATGCCTAAATTTCTGTACATTGGTTATGTTGTGAATGTGGAGGTTTAGTCCGTCACTACCTCTCAGTCTACAGTTTGGGCTTGTTACTTACTGAGTTGGTGTACTCACGTTACCCCCTGCACCTTGTGTGCAGATCTATGTATCCCTGGCCATGGTAGTGCTAGTTGATCATTTTTGTTGCAGATCATTTCGGAGAGGACGAGGTAGCTGCTTGGCGATCGCAGACTCGCCTATCTCTTTCCCTATCTTCCTTGTGTATTTTTATTGATTATTTCCGGACAAAGTTGTCTTGTTAAATTTTGGGAACAGTTGTAGTATTGGCTCCTGACTCAGTGACACCAGATTTTGGGATTTCTCTTCTTTTTTTTTTACAGTATTTTGGGTTTGAATCTATCTTTTATTTCGGTTCTCCTCTGATGAAAAAGGGTAATATTTAAATAGTGTCATGATAGAAATCAAATTGGTTAAGAGTGTAGGCTTGCCTAGTTCCACGATAGGCGCCATCACGACCGGGTTAGTTTCGGGGTCGTGACAAGCCTAATATGGGACCTTGACACAAGTGTCACCTCACACCTAATATCAACACAACTCTATGGCCCAAGATCAACCATCAATCCACTCAAGTCTCAATATGCTGACATCTCACAGAATACCGCACAAAATGTACCAACGTGCCGCAACTCAACTCAAACCTATATCACACACACAAAGTCACGACCAACAAGTGAGATAACATATAAAGAGTGTACAGAGATTGAGATACAACACACAAATATGATATCATAACTGAAAAGTATGACTACGGATAATGCAAATAGCTCAACATAGTAAAAATATCCTTATCATGTCTCAAACAAATAAGCATTAACCTAGACACGATTTCTAGAACGGATAATAGATCACGTAGTCAAACAAGTGGAGAAAATACGGTATCAAATAGGCATGATAGAAAAATAAGGCATATAATAGCCTAAAGTCTATCATGAATAACTATGGCGCACGCACATACGCTCGTCGCTTCGCACGTGGGTCGCCCCAACACATAGCAAACATCATAGCCTACGAGAAAATACCCTCAAGCCAAGCTTAGCAAAGATCAATACTCCAAAAATACCATGCCATTCGAATCGGCCTCTAAACGGGTCAAATCTAGCAAAAAAGAACTTAATAACGTCAAGCACGACTATAGGAATCAATTCCAAACAATAAAGTTTCAATTTTTATTCAATTCCCAAAAAGTCAACAACAGTCACCCCGAGCCTACATTGTCAAAACCCGAGTCAAGGGATAGATCCAGACTATTCATAACACCACCAATCCAAAAATATGATTAGATTCTAAAATCGAGCCCAAATCTACTCCCAAAACCTTAATATCCACTATCTTAAGAAGTAGAAAAAATCCTCAAAATTTACTCAAAATATCATATCTTATGTATTAATAATTCATATAGATTTTAAAATTAAAAAAGAGAGTAAAAATTACCTACCCTAAAGTCTTGTATGAATGTCTCATTCAAAAATTGCCCCTCTCCAAGTCTAGGGTTCAAAATATGAGAGAATGGGCTAAAAATTCTGAAATATAACACTTAGGTGTTTTGCCCAGCGATACCCTTCGCGAACACGTGCTAAGCCTCGTGTTCGCGAAGTACAAATTTTCTACTGCCTCCAAGGCCTTCTTCGCAAATGCAAAACGCACATCGCAAATTCTTAGCATAGGCCCCCAGAATTATGTGAATGCAACCCCCATCACGCAACCGCGAAGGCTAATCTTCTAGGATGCCTCCCACGCTCCGCGAATGCCACTATTGTAGTGCGAACACAAACAACACTGATAATACATACCACGAACATGATCCTTTGACCGCGAACGCAGAAAACAAATAATAGTTTCCACAAAATAAACCTCAGCGATCGCGAGACATGCTCCGCGATGTCAAAATACATCAGTCACCAGCAGAAAATCTACAACCTCAAACATGATTCAGGTTGTCCAAAACTCTCACGAGACACCCGGGATCCCGTTCAATCATACCGCAAGTGTGCAAATACTACTTGGACCTATCCAAATCCTCCAAACACATACGAGACCATCACATCTACGAATCGAAGATCAAACCACAAATTGAACCTTTCTTAAGTTCAAGAATTTCCAAACTTCAAACCAAGCGTCTGATTCAAGCCTAACCAATTCAGATTCCATTGAACACAAGTCCGAAAGAACAAAATAAACCTATTCCATGTTCCAGAACCTCAATTCGAATCCAATATGATCAAAGTCAATCCCGAACAAACCTATGAACTTTTCAAACCTTCAAACTTCCAATTTTTGACAATTAAAGCCAAAACATCCTAGGAAATTCCAAATCCAAATTCGGACATATGAAGAAGTCCAAAATCATAATAGGAATCTATTGGAACCATCAAATACCAATCTGAGATCCTTTGCACAAAAGTCAAACCTTGGTAAACTCTTAAAACTTAAGCTTCCAACAATGGAACTATGTGTTCCAATTCAATCCAAAATCTTCCTAAAACCAAACCGACCATCCTTAGTCATAAAATAACAAACAAGCATATGAGAAGCATCAAATAGGGGAAATGGAGCTCAAATACGCAATATCCTGCCGGATCATTACATCTCCCCTCTTAAACATACGTTCGTCCTCGAACGTGTTTAGATCATACCTAGGATGTCACAAAGATGAGGGTATCTGCTCCGCATGTCATGCTCGGTCTCCCAAGTTTCCTCATCGACCGATTGATCTCTCCACTGGACCTTCACTGATGCAATATATTTAGACCTTAACTTCCATACCTGCCTATCCAAAATGGCCACCGGCTCTTCTTCATAACTGCACTAAGCTGAAATCCAACACATATGACTGATCCTCATAATACTTCCGAAGCATGGCTACATGAAACACCGGGCAAACTCTATCCACCTCACCAACTCTCTCTAACACCTCAAATGAACCAATATACCGAGGGATAAACTTGCCTCTCTTCCCAAATCTTATCACGCCCTTCATAGGCGAAACTTGGAGAAGAACCTTTCCCACCCTCCATGAAAGATATTTCACAAACCTTCCTATCAGCTCTTTTGTCTGAATTGCACTGTACGAAGCCTCTCCGAAATCAACTTCATCTTCTCCATGTCATCAAGAACCAAATTTGTGCCCAATAACCTAGCCTTACCAAGTTCAAACTAACCAACCAGAGAACGACGTCGCCTCCCATATAAGGCTTCATATAGATCCATCTAGATGTTTGACTGATAGCTATTGTTGTATGCAAACTCGGGTAATGGAAGAAACTAATCCCACTAGCCTCCGAATTCATTAACACAGGCCCTCAACAATCCTTCAAAATCTAAATGGTCCGCTCGGACTACCCGTATGCCTGAGGGTGAAACGCAGTATTCAAATCAACTTGCGTGCCCAACTCACACTAAATAGCTCTTCAGAAGTGAAAAGTAAATTGAGTGCCTCGATCCGAGATGATAGACATAAGAACTCAATACAAGCAGACAATCATTCTAATATAGATTTTAGACAACTGCTCTGAAGTGTAGGAACTCATGACTGGAATGAAATACCCAAACTTGATCAACTTGTCCATGATGACCCGAACAATGTCGAATCTCCTCAAAGTCCATGGAAACCCTACCACAAATTATATGGTATGCGCTCCCACTTTCACTCTGGTATATCTAGTCTCTAAAGCAAACCACCCGGTCTCTGATGTTCATACTTGACTTGCTGACAATTCAAACATCGCGTAACATATTCAACCAATTCCTTCTTCATCCTCCGTCACCAATACTGCTGCTTGAAATCACCATACATCTTCGTAGTACCTAGATGAATAGAATATCACAAACTATGAGCCTCCTCAAGAATTAACTCCCTCAAACCATCCACATTAGGAACACAAATCCGACCTTGAAGTCACAATACACCATCCTCACCAATAGTCACCTCCTTAGCATCACCTTGTTGCACCGTGTCCATAAGGACAAGCAAATGTGGATAGTCATAATGGCGAGCCTTTGATACGCTCGAACAAGGAGGAATGAACACCAATACCAAAAAGAACCATGCTAGGCTTAGAAATGTCCAATCTCACACATCTGTTAGCCTAAGGTCACTGTATAGCTGGAATAAATGCCAAACTCCCCATACTCTCTGCCTTCCTACTCAAGGCATCCGCCACCATATTTACCTTCCTCGGGTGATACAAGATAGTAATATCATAATCCTTCAATAACTCCAGTCACATCCGATGCCTCAAGTTCAAATCCTTTTTCTTAAATAGATGTTGAAGACTCCAATGATCCGTATACACCTCATGAGACATGCTGTATAAGTAATGCCTTCAAATCTTGAGCGCGTGCACGATAGCTGCTAACTCCAAATCATGTACTAACTAGTTCTTTCATGAGGCTTTAACTAGATAGTATACATCCTCAATACTAAGGACAATACCAAAACTGGAGTTGGAGTCAAAACAGTTTAAGATTCTGAAAGCTCTCATCATGGTCGTCAGACCATTTGAACGGAGCACACTTCTGAGTCTAACTTAGTCAATGGAGCTGCTATAGGTGAAAATCACTCGATAATACGACGATAGTAACCATCCAAACCTAGGAAGCTCCTAATCTCAGTAGCGGCAGAAGGTTTGGGCCAATTCTGAACTGACTCAATCTTCTTTGGATCCACGTTGATCCCATCACTAGACACCACGTGGACCAAGAATGCCACCAAATCAAATAAAAACTCACACTTGGAGAACATAACATGCATTTTCTTCTCCCTCAAAGTCTAAAGCACAATCCTTAAAGGCTGCTCGTGCTCCCCCTACTATTGGAATACACCAATATATCATCAATGGACACAATGATAAAAGAATCCAAATAAGGCTGGAACACAATGTTCATCAAATGAATGATGGCTATTGGGGCATTAGTCAAACCAAAAGAAATCACAAAAAACTCATAATTCCCATAACGAGTCTTGAAAGTCGTCTTAGGGATGTCTGGATCCCTGATTTTCAATTGGTGATACCCCGATCTCAGATCATTCTTTGAGAAAACCCTAGCACCCTAAAGATGATAACATAAATTATCAATGCATGGTAATGGATAATTATTCTTGATGGTAACCTTGTTCAACTTCCTGTTGTCAATACACATTCTCATAGGCCCATCCTTCTTCTTTACAAACAACATCGGCATACCCCAAGTTTATACACTAGGCCTGATGAACCCATTATCCAACAACTCTTGTAGTTGTTCCTTCAATTCCTTCAACTCTGGAGGAGCCATGCAACACGCTGGAATAGAGATAGGCTGAGTGTCTGGTGTCAAATCAATATCCCTATCAGGTAGCATGCCCGATAGGTCTACGAGAAACACATCCGGATACTTCCTCACTAGTGGAACTAACTCAACAATAGGAGTATCAACACTAACATCTCTGACAAAAGCTAGATGCAACAAGCATCCCTTCTCAATAATCCGTTAAGCCTTCAAAATGAGATCACTCTGCTAGGAGTGCAACCAAGAGAACCATTCCATTCCAACCTCGGCAACCCCGACATAGCAAACATTATGGTCTTAGCGTGAAAATCAAGAATAACATGGTATGAGATAGCCAACCCATAACCATGATCACATCAATATACACTATATCTAATAGAAAGTCCGCTCTCATGTCAAAATCATATATAGTGACCACGCATGACCGATAAACTTGATCCACCATAATGGAATCCCAGCCGGTGTAGATTTATGAACAAGGGTAATAATCAAATCACATGGAATAACCAAAAAAGAAACAAAGTATAACGATACATATGAATAAGTAGATCCAGGACCAAATAATACCAAAACATCTCTATGGCACACAAAAACAATACCTGTAATAATAGTAATAGAAGCAACAAACTCGGTCCTCCATAAGAATGCATAGCATCTGGACTAAGCGCCCACTCTAGGAGGACCATGTCCTAAACGACCTCCACATCGATCTGGCTGAGCGGGGGGTGTAGCAACCGACGCATGAATCATAGTCTGACCTCCATACTTCCCTAAACCTCTGTGAAATGCCCTAAATCCCCACACTCATAGAAACTTCTGACTGAAAATGACTACGGGGCCTGAGTCGAACCCCGTGAAATAAAATATCCACCAGAATAACCTGGTACCTATAAACCCTGAATAGATGATAGCGATGAGAATTCTACGCTGGAAGTGCACTGAGTGAAGACTGTGCATAAGCTCCTTGCCACCACCTCTTGGCTGGACCCTACATCTGAAAGGCGATGAAGTCAACTCCATTAGACTCAACTAGTTCCAAATTGTGTAGAATCTTGTGACAATGATCCAAGAACTCCAGGGTATCCTCTGAACGTGTACTACTAAAGTGAGGTGGATGCAACTTTGTTAACTTATCCAGTCTCTTCAGCTTATTACCTAACATCGCTGGCCTATCCTCAAGCTGCACGTACAATAGGATGAACTCCCCCAACTAGTAACACTCCAAAGTTTGGATAACCATGGACCATATGCTTTAGAGTACGAGTAGCTGAAGTCTGCGCTCCACCCCCTGCTTGGGAAGTAACTAGTGCAGTAGGAAATGCTTCGGCCTGAGCCAAACTCTCGAACAAACGAACCATACTGACCAAAGTATTCTCAACCACTAGTGTAACAAGTAACCCTAGGAAACCTGAGTTGGTCCCACCGGATCAACATAGTCAGGAATTTGATCCTCAATTAGAGCTACTGGTGGCTCTATAGTAGCTGCTCGAGCAGAGCCCTTAGTTGCGGCGCATGCTCCACCCCCTGGCGCCTACTCTACTGTATCGGAAGAATTTTTTCTCACTATCTATGAAAGAATATAAAAGCAAAGACTTAGACATAGGGATAAAAAATCTACACGACAGTGGATGATAGAAAGAGAAGTTTTCCTAACAATCTTGTAGCCTCTCGAAGATAAGTACAAACATCTCCATACTGATACGTAAGACTCTACTAGACCTGCTCATGGCTTACGGGACCTATACAACCTAGTGCTCTGCTACCAACTTTGTCATGATCCAAAATCCCATCGGGACCGTAATGACGCCTGATACCGCTTGCTAGGTAAGCCAATAACAAATATACAAAAATAAACAACAAAAATAGTATAAATATTCTTAATAGCAAAATAGCATAAGAAACTGAAGTTAAAATAGCGATATAACTGAAATCCACCCAGAGATCTGGTGTCACTGAGTGCATGAGCTCTATAGAATACTAAATACAAAGCTTGAATAAAATGCAATATTGGGTAGAAGGATGAAAAATAATAACATGATATAAAGAGGGGACTTCAAGGCCTGTGAATGGAACAATAGGACTACCTCGAAATCTTCAAAAAGTCCGGATACGACTCAGTGGCAACCACCAAGATCAACAACACGTGGATTTGCACATGAAGTGCAGAGTATAGTATGAGTGCATCCGACCCCATGCACTTAATAAGTAGCAAGCCTAATATCGGGCAGAAAGAATTGATGAGCTTGACAATGTCCAACACTCATTTTCAATAGCTAATAACAATAATAACATCATAATAATGGACGAAAGGAAAATCAACTCAAGTAATATCAGGTTCAACCTTATCATAATAAAAGGAGAAATAAGCATATTTTTCAAGTATATCAGTCAAGACATTAATATTTCCACAGAAATCACCCAAACGTGGATTTATCAAATTAAAAATGCGATTCCAAGGTCTAAAAATCAAATAGAGACATCAAGTGCCAATTATTATGAAAAAAACACTACTTTATGTCTTCATGACAAGTGTACATTCCAAAATCAACAACATCACAGTTACTCGTCAAGTATACAAAATTTTAGCACATTTTTAGGGCCTGACACAACATTTATAATGCCTGCATAAGTATTCCTCAATCATATTCTCAGCACACTCACGGTGCCTAGCTAACATGTCCCTGAATTATCACACACACACACACTCAGAACTGCACGAGTGCCTAGCATAAGCCCCTCAGTAAGAACATATAAAGTGCCCGCACTCACATGTTATTACCTCACTTCAGAGGGACAGATCCTAGATCAAGCGCTGGATCAGATCAAAAGTTAAAATCAATATCACTCGGCCCAATATGGGTACTTGACTCAAGCGTCACCTAATAGCTAATATCAACACGAACCTATGGCCTAAGATTAGTCATCAATCTTCTCAATTATTAATATGCTCACATATCACAATACCATAATCACAATATCGCATGAAATGTACCAACATACCACAACTCAGTTCAAACTCGTGTCACACACACAAGGACATGGCCAACACGTAAGATAACATATAAAGAGAGCACAAAGACATAGATACAATAAACGAATATAATATCATGACTAAAAAGTATGACTATGACTAAGGCAAATAGCTTAACATAGCAAAAATAGCCCTATCATGTCTCAAACAGATAAGCTATAACTTAGACATGATTTCTAACATAGATAATAGCTCACATTGTCAAACAACTGGAGAAAACATGAGGTCGAAGATGTTTGAAATAAAAACAAGGCATATAATAGTATAAAGTCTACCCAGATCATGAATAACCACAGTGAAAGCACATACGCTTGTTACCTCGCACGTGTGTCACCCCCAACACATAGCTAACATCATATCCTACGGGAAAATACCCTCAAAACAAGCTTAAGCAAGATACTTACCTCAAATGCGCAAGAATTAATACTCCAAAAATCCCTTGCATCTCGAATCGGCCTCCGAAAGGGTCAAATCTAGTCAAAAATAACTCAATAACGTCAAACAAGACTATAAGGATCAATTCTAAATAATAAAGTTTTGATCTTTATTCAATTATCAAAAAATTCAACAAAATTCAACCTCGACCCACATAGTCAAAATCTGAGTCAAGGGATAGATCACGACCATCCATACCACATGATTCCAAATATGTATTTAGATTTCAAAATTGAGTCCAAATCGACTCTCAAAACCTTATTTTTCACTCTCTTAAGTTGTAGGAAAAACCCCCAACTCAAAATTTCATGTTTTATATGTTAATAATCCGTGAAAACTCTTGAAATAGCACCAAAATGAGTAAAATTCACTTACCCCAAAGTCTTTTATGAAATTCTCCTTCGAAAATTTCCCCTCTCCAAGTCTAGGGTTCGATATTTGAGAGAACATGCTAAAATTCCGAAATATAACACTTAAGTATTCTGCCTAGCGATACCCTTAGTGAATGCAGCCAAGCCTCGCAATCGCAAAGCACGAATCTGTTACTACCTCAGAACCCTTCTTTGCGAACACGGAATTCTTATTGTTAACACGACGCAAAGGCACCCAGAATTACGCGAATGCGACCCTCATCACGCAATCGCGAAGGTTGGTCTTCTAAGCTGCCTCCCACGCTCCGCAAATGCGATCACTGTAGCACAGACGCGAAAACCACTGACCATATACACCGTGAGCGCAATCCTATGCCCGCAAACACGAAGAACAAATAACAATTTCCACGATTTAAACCTGCACGATTGCGAAGCACACTAGACACCAACAGATAATCTGCAACCTCAAACAAGCTCCGGTTCGTCCGAAACTCACCTGAGCCATTCGGGACCGGGGTTCAATCATATTAACAAGTCCGAAAATACTACCCGAACCTATCCAAATCCTCCAAACACTTACGAGATCATTACATTTACAAATCAAATATTAAACCACAAATTGAACTTCTCTTAAGTTCAAGAGCTTCCAAACTTCAAACTAAGCGTCTGATTCAAGCCTGACGAATTCAGATTCCATCCAAACTTTGCACATAAGTCCCAAATGAGAAAATGAACTTATTCCAAGTTTCTGAACCATAATCCGAATCCGATATCATCAAAGTTAACCCACAGACAAACCTATCAACTTTTCGAACATTCAAACTTCCAACTTTTGGCTATTAAAGCCAAAACATCCTAGGAACCTCCAAATTCAAATCCGGACATGCGCCTAAGTTAAAAAATCACCATACGAACCTATTGGAACCATAATGCCAATCCGAGATTGTTTACACAAACGTCAAACCTTAATCAACTCTTACAACTTAAGCTTCCAACAATGGAAATAAGTGTTCTCATTCACTCCAAAATCTTTCTGAAACCAAACTGACCATCCTCGAAATTCACAAAATAACAAACAAGCATATAGAAAGAATTAAATAGGAAAAATGAGGCTCAAATACACAAAACGACCGATCGAATCGTTACAAAACTTCTCAAAAAGTTATTGAGTATACATTTGTAAGGATGTGGTACCAACTAACCGCCTGATTATCTCTTTCCATATATTCGCCAGCCTCTTAGCTTCAACAAGTTTTGCATGTCGGCTTAAAAATGTAAACCTTTATCCTAAAGTCTTACTCCTTCCAATTATTTTATCTGTCGATATTTAACTAAATACAGAATTTAAGAAAGAAATTTTTATGTTATATATCAAAAGTGCATTTATTGACTTGTGGTTTTAAAAATGCTACATAACATTTATGTGGCTAGGTAATTGCTTGTTATTGTTGATACCCAATTTTTTCTCAAATTATCTTTAATTTACATATATACCTCCAAAATAAGACTTCCATAGGAACTGGTATTTTTCCATAATTTTCCATATTTTATTAATTCCTTTTCCAATTTATTCAGTCTTTTAAATTCAATAATTATTCATAAATTATATTACAAATAATTTCAAAATATTTCTTAGCTCAATATATAATTTTTGATCCTATTAGGATTTAAGTATTTCACAAATTAGCCAATTTGGCATTATTTGGCTATAATTACAATATTTTTTTGCAGTTATAGCCAAAATATACATTTTATACCATTTTAATTCAATAATTAGTCATTTCATATTTTAATATTAGTTAATTACTTTAATTTCACTTATTTAGCATTAATTTCATTTTATATAATTATTAGCTATTTTTATTAATTATTTATCTATTTTTAACCGGTATTTAACTAATAGCCACCTTTAATTCCAATTCTAGCCTAATTTCACCCAGACCCCAACCCAATTTAATAACCCACAGACTCAAGCCCAATGCACCATACCACCCGACCCAATCCCTCACTCAATATGAACCGTTGATTAATTTCAATCAACGGTCCATATCCCTTCCCTACCTAATTTAATGCTAAACGACTACCCCCCCCCCCATCTCTTATTTTTCCTCTCTCATTTCTAACTGAACCGTCTCTCTCTCTATATGAGACCCCCTCTAGAACCTTCCCCCCTTCTTTGAGCTCTGTCTCTCCTCCTCCGGCCACCCCCCTTGCCGGAAACTATGGGGTTCTCACCTCTCCTCGACCCTATGGCTCCGCCTTCCATGTCTGTGTCACCGATGGAGTATTTCAAGCGACCCTGAGGCAATACACTCCACCTCCGGTCTCATGCCATGTTTTCCGGCCTCCTATGGATGTTCAAGTAAGGTTCTTGCATTTTCCTGCCCCAAACGCCGGTAATATCTAAGCCTCTTCTCTTTTTGGGTTTTCTCTGGAAACCCTAGCTTTATAATGTCCGATCTTCTTAGATCTGTGACGGATCTAAGCATCTTTTAATGTTTTCATATGTTTTCCTCGAAATAATCTTTGTTTTTCAATTCCTTACTCTGAAGTTAGGGCTTCTTGACCCCCTTTTTAAAACGGTTGTCTTCTAATTCTTAAGGATTTCTACTGAGTTTTTGAGCGATTCTCTTATACTTTCTTGTTGTCTAAGTTAATATGCTGAAAAGCCCTAATTTTTTTCTAGTCCGTCTCTGATTATGTGTTTATGTGTGCTCGTCTCTTGTGGAACTGTCTATGTATTCTTTGAGTTCTATGCTTTAATTTTGTTGCTAGGGTTTTAATTATCTACTGTTTATTTGATTTTCTTGCTTAGGGTTCTTTGATTTCTGTTCCTATTTGTGTTTAATAAGCCTGATTATTCATAGCTTACCTAATACTCTGCTGATTCTGTGCATCTCTTCGAATTTGTGATTTTGTATATGTTTTCCTTAGAGATTTTTACTGATTTTGAATTACTTCCTTATTCGTGAGATGCTTTCCTTAATTAGCATTGATTCCTTGTGAGTTTTAGTCTCATCTGTGATTCTTTGACTGATTTTTTTAGAACTAAATTGTATTCTACTTTATTTTTGTGCATAAACATATTTTCGAATGTTCAGTATATATTTTCCTTACTTGAGACATTATGTATTTGGTCCTTATTATGTGTTACATGCTTTTACTACTCATATTGGGATAAAATCAGTTTATAATTGATTCCTTCCCCTTATTTAACTCTGATTGTCCCGTTTGAACTTGACTCCCTAATTAAAGGGATCCAGGTCTCTAATTGATACTGATTGAGTATTATTTCCAAAATTATGTTAGACTAGTACTCCTTACCTTATTTATTTACTCGTTTTCAAAATTATAAATACTATAGCATAGACACAACTCAGACACGAACAATACACTGTTCTGAACTCTCTCACACACATATACGTTCTCTCTTATTATTCTTGCTAGTTACTTGCTATTCTCAGCCGGCTGCAAGCCAAGACTAAGCAACTATACACTCTACTGCTCTGCACTCTACTGTTCTTCACTCTACTACTCCTCTCTCATTTAACTGGTATGTTTTTCATTTTAACTTAAAGCATAAAAAACAACATGCCTCTTTTAATATTGCAATTTCTTTTGTTTCTATTATGCTTCTACTTGCGGTTCTACTTCCTACCTTGCAATTAGCATGCCAGTTTTTTATTTTTCCAATGTGATTATCCTTTTCCCTTTAGTTTCAGCATGTTTTACTGCCTTCATATATGTTTCACTAGGACTCTGCCTTACCCCTGATTCCCAGTACACTATAAGCATGTATTTGTGTCACTTAGTTACATGTAATCTGAACATATGTTGTAACCCTTTCCCCTGGACTTGTGTGTAAATCTGTTTGTTATGTACTTCCTCTTTGGCGTCCCTCAGTCTGATTTCGTTAAGTTTCTGGCCTGAACATCTTTATGAAAATTGTTTTATGGTTGTTAAAGTTCTGTGATACTTTAGTATTTCTCCGGTACTTGTCCCCAATCCCTTATTCCCTGTTTGTGACTGCTTCCATGTACTATGCATGCCGATGTGGTTATGAGTTGTTGATTGTCCTAATCCTTTCTTTCAAACTGCTTTCACTAAAAGAAAAATCTCATGTTCTCCAAAACTTATTTCAAACTATTCATTTTCAAATTGTTTTCCAACTCAACTCTTTCAAAACTATGTCAAGCACTCTCACTATACTCCTGGACCTTTAAGTTCTGCCCCCTTAGTGTGAGCATTGCTTTGGGACCCTTGATCTCCCTCTGAACATTGACACACAAAGGCTTGCCATTCCACACTGCACTTACTCAATTTGGTTATGAAAATATGGGTGTGAGCACTGTCCGGGATCCCTTGAGATCCTTAGGGAACTCTAATACACCTGGATTTGTATGAAAGGTTGTGAACTAATGGCAATGAGAATTTTGGAGATTCTGGGCCTATCAGTAGGCTCCCTATAGCATAACTTATTCTTTTTCTTATTTCAGTTATGTAATTTATGCAAATGGCCTATAATAACTATTTGTAAACAACTCTGGGGATAGATAGTGGAAAGGGAAGGGATGACTATGCATTCTTTAGCTATTAAAAGGGTAGAAAGCATGTTATTAAGTTTATATTCCTACTTGCGCAATAAAAACTATGCTTAGGACTCATTTCATGCATTAGAGATCATGTTCCCTAGGACTTACACTTACTGTTTTTGACATGTCCATCTCACTATCATATCACTTAGAAAATCCTGCATTAAAATGTATTAATAACCAGTACTTTACAATCATGTTCTACGCTGCCATGTACAATTAGAAATCATGTCCCTAGGATAACACTAACAAACTGTACTCTTGCATAATCTGAAATCGTGCATAATGCTGTGAGTATTTAGAAATCCTGCTTAGAACTCTGCATATGCATCATTCTGCATCCCTACCTGTGCATTAGAAACCATGTTTTAGGATTTCATTCATACTCGCTTAACAACGCCTAGTCTAACTACTGCTGCATGTTATTTTACACCTAGGCAAGCCTTAGGAAATCAGTTAAAGAAATAAAACCAGAACTGTCCTTTGTGATTAGTGTTCAACTGTCAGCATGCTTAAAACCAGTAGGCAAGCCTGATTAAGACTTCCTCTATGAGTTATGCAATAAATCTGCCTCTGTGTTATCTCTTAGATACCATGCTTAGGATCTGAACCTGAATCTGGACCTTTAACTGTGTATGAGTCATGTTGTTTATGTGTACTACGCGTGGAGGTACTTGAGCCTTTTCCTGTTTGTATGTTTATCCCCCTTAATTGTAGTCCTATATTTTTCTTGTTTGTCGCTTAGTGTTTTGACTTTAAACTTGAGGGTCTGCCTATGCACCTCCCTTATAGGATAGAAGTCCTAAATTCCTCCGGGACTGATAGGAAGGGACGGGTAACAACATGCAATAGAGTTCGAGACCAACACTCGCTCTAGTTACCTTTACGGGGTGGGACATGGTAGATATGGATATGATGACCGGTACGCTAATACCACGTGTAGCCCCTCTTTGAGGAGTGATTACCGGGTATTGCACTAATGTGATCCATATTATTATAAACCTAGGATACCCTTTATATGCTTAGATCATAATCCTTTCAAAATCTAACCTTCTTTACTATTTTTAAACATCTACATGCTTAAGACTTAAATTCCCTCTTATTTGAGCCTTTATTTGTTTGTTTGCTAAGTCGTACAAATTCCCAAAAGCTGTTTGGCCGAGAACCACACATGTGGATCCTGAGGGGTGCCTAACACCTTCCCCTTAGGATAATTTCAAGATCTTACCCTATCTCTGGTTAACAACGTAGTTGTAAATGAACCCCTTTGGTGTCCTAACGCAACTTTTAAAAAATCGTTAGGTGGCGACTCTCAAAAATACAAACCCCTTTTCCAAAAGGAAAGACTTGTCTCAACCGAATGTCATAAACCCGATCTCTACAAGGAAAGAGGGGGCGCAACAGCATGGCGACTCTGCTGGGGACGTTCAGGCTTTTACCATTTTCAAATTGCTTTGTGAATTTGTACCTCTTCCCATTTCCTTTACTTGTCTGTTTCTTTAAGCATTTATTTTTCTTCAAAAGTAATTGACATGTTTTTCTGTTTCCTTCCTTTGTAACCGCTTTTCAATTATAAACTACTATATTTACTGCTTTCCTAACGTGCAAATACATGACAACACATTTTAATGCTTATTTATTATTGCATAATCATGCTCAAAATTCATACTCCACTCATGCCAAACAAATACTATAGAAACGCTTGATGAGTGGTTGCGCTCTTCCTATATTATTACACCCTAAATTTGGAAAGGCTTATTTGAAGTAAAACTAGTCGATCAGCGGTGCAATCGACAGTTACGTGCCTTTCCCCCTTGAGTTGTCCGCTTGAGGGTACCAGTCTAAAACCCTATAGAAACCTTACTCCGTTATGTTGTTTCATTCATAATGGTCAAACCTAGCCAGGCTAAAGTGTGGTCCGCACGATAGCTTTTAAGATTGCCTTATCCAAAAGTCCACTGGGTTTCCCTAAACCCAAACGAACATCATCACGTTCTGTGCATTTATTTGGAGAACTAAATGCTTTATGCTAATTGTTGATGTTAAATAGTCGAGTCTGGTGGAAGTAAGGGCCTAACCTTGTTTCCCTTGCAGAAAAATAAGGCACGAAGTCCCCAGATTTGGCATGGTCTCCAATATCCATCCAAGATTTCTAAGTTGGTGGGATACATTCTAGTGACAAAACTCTCGTCAGAAAATACTTGGGCAATCTACCATATCTCCTATAAATCCAGCCTAACAACATGATAATAGAGGCTGCTACCCTATTCTGGGATTGTGAAAGGTCCGTGTTCTGCTTTGGGGACATTGAAATGACACCTTTGCTGGAGGAAATAGGAGGAATGGCTGGCCTAGTATGGGAAACCCCGGGGTTGCTAATGCCTGAGAACCGCACAGGCAAAGGTTCTCTCAAAATGATGGGTCTGAAAAAGAATGCAGAACTGGCATGCTTAAAAAAGTTATACATCCATTTTGACTACTTGTATGAAAGGTACGGTCACAGCAAATCATACCGTACCTACCACGTCGAGTTTGCCATCACTTGGGACACATCCCTCGTAGAGTATTCGTCTCTATGTTTTGCTTCTTGGGTCTGATTGTGTCTCCAATAAATAAGGAGAGAATCCACACTAGGCTGGCCATGGTAACCAAGACACTAATGGAAGTAATTGGTGGGCAAAACATCAGCATTGTGCCCATGATCATTGCAGACATATATCGAGCCTTGGAAAAGTGTCAACGAGGGGCAAGACACTTCGAAGGTTGCAATCTACTACTTCAGCTTTGGCTCATGGAACATCTCCAAAAGAGCGAATACCGACAAGAAATTCATCGAAGAGTTTTGGGATGACCACATCGCTTTCCACCATCCAAAGCAAATGAATTACATCCCTGACATGTTTGGGCAGCCTGAGAACGCCAAAGGATGGTTCGAGCTCTTTGTTAATCTGACTGAAGAACATGTTCAGTGGATGTTTGAGTGGTTTCCGATAGAGGATTTCATCGCCCGTTCCAGAGATGCACCATTCCTAATACTAATTGGTCTAAGAGGAACATACCCTTACGTCTCTCTTCTAGTTATGAGGTAAGCGGGTAGGAAGCAAGTCATACCCAGGGTCGAAAAGATGAGTCATCTTCGATATGACTTCCAAAATGACGATAGTCCTCACAGGTGTCAAGCCCAGCACATGTGGCACTGCAAGATTGTAATAGAGAAAGACACCGTCGAGCCAGATATATATCATGCCGGTTGTACCCCTTTCTATCCTGGTTGGTTGGTAGAAAATTGGGGTGGTCTGAGCGAGCCAGGGTTCATTCAGGGCCACAGGGTTATATATGAGAAGGCCGAGGCACAAGTCAAAAACAACTAGCTGCGCAAGAGGATCCGTGAGTGTGAGGATGAGCACCACGAAATACATGAGTCTAGCAAGAAACTGATCGAGGAATGGAAGGATATGGCTATCAGCACCAACAAAAGATTAGGGTATTTGGAGAGAGGCATAGTGGAGCTGGAGGAAAAATTTCTCAAAAGGATTGAAGACTATCAAAAGGCTGAAGGGACCGACGGAGGACATCTAGCCAGATCATACATGTTGCTGGGACTTCGCTAGTTGGGGAAACTGTACGAGGGAAGCAAGAATGCCGAGTCTGGGGAAGGTCCTTCTGGGAACAAGTAGATAGGAATGTCTTTCTTTTACTTTATCAATGTAATAAGGCCAATGGCCATTAGTGACCTTTACTTCCTGTTTATTTAGTGTCGTTTTGGGATTCATCTATTTTCTTATCAATAATATGAGGCATTTAGCATCTTAAGTTCTCCAAATCAATTTGTCTCTAGGCCTACCTCAGGCACAAAAAGAGGTCCCCAAATTTGGACGCGCTTTACATTCCTGCACTATGTGTTTAAATACCCAATACTTTTCATAATCCTCACTGACTTGGCTACCTATTGTTTTTGCTTTCCTCTTTCTTTATTTATTTATTCCCCTCCCCAAAGGTTAGTTCGTGCACTCTGGCATCATCATCCTATCTTACAAGATCCAGGGGCCCTCCACCCTCTCCTCATCTTAGTCCTCCCAAAGGAAAGAACAAAGGCAAAAAGAAAATGGAAGATTCAGGCAACAACAGAAATGAGAATGTGGTTGAACGGGTAGAGGCCACTGATGGCCATGGTATTCGGATTCAGAATGAAACTGTGTCGCAGCTGGAACGGAAGTTGTCAAAGTTTCAAGAAGAGCTTGATCAAGTTCGGAATCTGGCAAACCTGTCATTCTCCCTCAACGTCCGAGACGTCGACATCCAGAATTCTACACCTCCTCAAAACATCCCAAAGCAGCAAAATCATCCCGCAGCTCATCATCACACCGCCCCACCAAAGAACCAAACTCCTCCAGCACAATGCAATGCCTGCCATACTCCAAATAATACTCCATTGCTCATCCCAGAACCTCAGAACTCCACAAATGACCATTTCCACACTCATGTGCTAGGCCACCATAATAATCCTATCTACGTGGAGACCATGCCACACTCCACTCCCCCTATCACATACACACCTGAGTCTGACGAAAAGGACCTGCTTATCAAGAACATGGCTGAGGAACTTAGGAAGCTGACCAACCGGGTTCAAGGCGTCGAGGGAATCAAGGGAGTCGAAGGGTTGAACTATGAAGATCTCTGCATACAGCCCGATGTCGAACTGCCCGAGGGATACAAACCTCCTAAGTTTGAAATGTTTAATGGTGCAGATGATCCAAGGGTCCATCTGAGAACTTATTGTGACAAGGTGGTTGGAGTAGGGAAGGATGAAAGGATCCGCATGAAGCTGTTCATGAGGAGCTTGAAAGGAGATGCGTTGTCTTGGTACATCAGCCAAGATCCCAAGAAATGGTCGAATTGGGTGAGCATGGCATCTGACTTTATGGACAGATTCAGGTTCAACAAAGAGAACGCACCAGACGTGTTCTATATTCAGAATTTGAAAAAGAAGCCCACGGAGACATTTCACGAGTACGCTACTCGTTGGAGGTCTGAAGCTGCCAAGGTCAGGCCCGCATTGGAAGAGGAAAAAATGAACAAGTTCTTTGTCTGGGCCCAGGACCCGCAGTACTATGAACAGTTGATGATGATTGAGAACCACAAGTTCTCTGACATTATCAAATTAGGTGAACGGATTGAAGAAGGTATCAAGAGCGGTATGGTCACAAATTTTGAAGCCTTGCAAGCTACAAACAAGGCTTTGTAGTCTGGTGGTGTGTCTAAGAAAAGAGACGCGGGAGCCGTGATGGTTGCACAAAGAACCAAATCCCCACTCAAATACCAAACTTACCCAACACCTCCACTCACATATCAACCAACCCCAAATTACCAAGCACCCTCACCCTCATACCAAGCTCCACCACCCACTTATCAATCACCTCCACCACCGACATATCAACCTGCTTCACCCAGATACTCTCAACCCACTCCTGTCTACCACAATTACAATTCTCAATCATATCATTACCAATCACCCCCTACCCGTCAAAACTTCCTTAGACCTCGTCCTAAGTTTGATCGCAGACCTCCAAAATAGTTTAACGCCATCGCTGAACCCATCGACCAGCTGTATGAGAAGCTCAAAGCTGCTGGTTATGTCACTCCCATCCCTGCTGGAACCCTTGAGAATCCTTATCAATGGGTCAACCCAAACAAGTCTTGTGCATACCACTTCGGCATGAAGGGGCACACCATCGATGAATGCCGCTCTTTGAAGGACAAGATACAATCCCTGATTGACAACAAGGTCATCGTGGCAAAGGAATATGCTCCAAACGTCCGCAACAATCCTCTTACGGACCATAAGGGTGGAGGAATCCACTTGATTGAAATAGAAGATGATTGGGACCCCGAGGGATCAATCGGTTTGATCGCAGAAGGCGATGATCCAAAGAAACCTACAGTCACTCTCAACCCGGTCATAGTCCAGATTCAACCGTCTGAGGATGCTGAGGTAAATATGTCCATGCCTCTTGAGTTTGAAGCAGCGTCACCTGCAAAGACACCAGTATCGATTGAAGTTGAGATCGTGTCTCCGGAAAATGCACCCGCACCATTTGAGGTTGCCACCTTACCATCCCCGGCACATGTTCCATTCGAAGTGAGGATAGTTGCGCCAATCACGGTGGCAATATCGACCACGCCATCTGTCTATACAAATGTTGTACCATGAGACTGTACAGCCGATGTGAGAAGGAAAGGCAAAGTCAAGACTGAAGAAGCTGTTGCAGCGTAGGGTATGACAAGAACTGGTAGAGTCTATACCCGTGAACATCTGGCTGAATCCAGCAGGCAGGCTGCCAATCGGCCTCTCATTATCGAGACAGCTCCGAAAGACCTTTGGAGGAAAGTACAGGCTAAGGAGTATTCGGTCATCGACCAGCTGAACAAAACGTCAGCGCAAATATCCATCCTCTATTTGCTGCAGAATTCCACGACACATATGAATGCTTTATTGAAGGTGTTGAACGAAGCCTATATGCCAAACAACATCAATAGTGGAGAAACGACTAATATGGTGGGTCAAGTGTTGGAGAGTCACAAGATCACTTTCCATGAGGACGAGCTGCCTCCTGAAGGATTGGGCCACAACAAAGTACTGCACATCATTGTGCAATGCGAAGATTATTTCATCGCCAAAATCCTGATCGACGGGGGATCCAGTCTCAACATATGTCCATTGATAACGCTCAAGAAATTGGGTAAAGGGCTGCATGAGATAAAGGATGGAGCGATCAACGTGAAATCCTTCGATGGATCTCAGAGGTCCACCATTAATGAGATAAGCCTATGCTTACAAATGGGCCTGGTTCAAGGTGGACTTCCAACTGATAGATGTGCCAGCGTCCTACAATCTGTTATTGGGATGACCCTGGATCCATGCTGCTGGGGACGTAGCATCAACGCTACATCAGGCAGTAAAGTTTGAGTGGAAACTCCAAGAGGTGATTATTCATAGTGACGGTAGCAACCCTATTGACAGTCGCCAGACTATTCCGGTGATTGAAGGAAGAAGGAAGCTGGGTGGAGAAACTTACCACCACATTGAACGGGTCAACACTATCGACAAAGACAAATGGTGGGATAGCAAGATCGCAAGTATGATGAATTGGCGAGGGTACGATCCAGGTAAAGGGCTCGGCAAGAACCTTCAGGGGATCTCCAAACTTATCAAACTCAAGAATCACGGCACCACTTTTGGTTTGGGATACGAATACACTTGGGAAGAATTCAAAAACTGGTCGCCACCATGGCACGGTCCTTATTACCCTTTGGAGCAACTAATACCACATCTGGAGCAGACCTTCCAACAGGCCGACGTTATTTATGGATCAGACGAAGAAGAGCACTTGCAACAATGAGGAACTTATTTCTGGAGGACAATGATATGGACTGCTGTATATTCTCGAGGAGGAGGGCAAGGAGGGCCCTTCCATATAGGCTGTGAGCACAAGGACGTACCTCAAGAATTGGACTGTCAGGAAAACCAAAGCCCGATGAGCCTCGGGGTAGCAAGGCTAAAACGAGCATTATTCATTGTTTTTCTTTACAAAATGATTTCCTTTTTCGCATTTTAATTCCTGCAATAAGACCTTCAATGTTCAAAACAATCGTTCAGTTTATCAAAAGCATTTTTAAATTTTTCTTATGAATCAATATTTATTGCTATCATTTTTCTCTCATTACCTTACCTATACATCATTACTATTACCTATCTTGATGAACCGATGACTGTGACATGCAACGAGACAGCGCAGCAAACGGACGTGGATTCAGAAGAAGATGACATACCTGACGAGATTGTCAAAGAAGTTGAGAATTTTGAGAACAGACCTAATTCCAACATGGACGAGACTGAAATCATCAACCTGGGAGATTCAGAAAACATCAAGGAAACACGAATCATCATTCATTTGCCGCCGTCAGAAAATAAAGAATACGCAGAATTTCTAAAGGAGTATGAGGACATATTCGCCTGGTCGTACGACGACATGACTGGTCTAAGTACGTCTATTATGGATCACAAATTTCCAACCAATCCAATGTGTCCACCGATAAAACAAAAGCTCAGGAAGTTCAAACCCGACATGAGTTTGAAAATCAAAGAAGAAGTTACCAAGCAGATCAACGCCAAGGTTCTCAAGGTAGTTGAATCCCGACATGGTTAGCTAACATTATGCCAGTACCAAAGAAGGATGGGAAGGTCAGAGTCTGTGTCGACTACCGGGATCTCAATCGGGCTAGTCCGAAAGACGACTTCCCTTTGCCAAATATACATATCCTGATTGACAATTGCGCCAAGCATGAACTACAATAATTCATGGATTGCTTCACTGGTTATCATCAACTCTGGATGGATGAGGAAGATGCTCAAAAAACGGATTTCATTATGCCATGGGGAGTGTACTGTTACAAGATGATGACATTTGGCCTGAAGAATGTAGGGGCCACCTACATTAGGGATATGACCACTATCTTCCAAGACATGATTCACAAGGAGATCGAGGTATACGTGGATGAAGTTATTATCAAGTCTAGGAAAGTCACTGACCACATATAAGATTTGAGGAAGTTCTTCAAAAGGTTGCGGAAATACAATTTGAAGCTGAACCCCGCAAAGTGTGCATTCGGGGTTCCCGATGGAAAGTTGCTCGGGTTCATTGTCAGCCGTCGAGGGATAGAATTGGATCCTTCAAAGGTCAAAGCCATTCAAGAACTACCACCGCCAAGGAACAAGAAAGATGTGATGAGTTTCTTAGGGAGACTTAATTACATCAACCGATTCATAACACAATCTACAGTTATCTGCGAGCCAATCTTCAAGATACTGAAGAAGGACGCCGGAACAAAGTGGACCGATGATTGTCAAAAGGCTTTCAACAAAATCAAGGCATACATGTCAACACCACCAGTCTTGGTACCGCCTGAGCCAGGTAGACCCCTGTTACTCTACCTCGCAGTGTTAGATGGAGCTTTCGGCTGCGTTTAAGGACATCACGATGAAATAGGAAGAAAGGATCAAGCCATTTATTATTATCTCAGCAAGAAGTTCACTCCGTACGAGGCCAGATATTCTCTATTGGAACGCACTTGTTGTGCTTTGACTTGGGTAGCTGAGAAGCTGAGGCATTACTTCTATGCCTACACAACATATCTCATATCGAGAATGGATCCATTGAAGTACATCTTTCAGAATCCCATGCCCACTGGCAAGCTAGCCAAGTGGCAAATCCTGCTGAGTGAGTTCGATATTATCTATGTGACCTAGAAAGCAGCCAAGGGACAAGCACTGGTAGACCATCTTGCTGAGAACCCTGTAGATGGAGAATACGAACCTCTGAAAATATATTTTCCTGATGAAGAGGTATCATTCATAGGAGAAGACATTGTAGAATCCTATTACGGTTGGAGAATGTTCTTCGATGGAGCAACGAACTTCAAGTGAATTGTCATTGGAGCAGTCCTAATATCAGAAACCGGTCAGCATTATCCGGTATTTGCCAAACTCAGATTCCCCTGCACCAACAATATGGCAGAGTATGAAGCATGTATCTTAGGGCTCAACATGGCCATTGACATGAACGCCCAGGACCTGTTAGTGATTGGTGAATCAAATTTGCTGGTACATCAGGTACAAGGAGAATGGGCTACCAAGAATTCCAAGATACTGTCGTATCTGCACCACATATAGGAATTAAGAAAGAGGTTCACGAAGATAGAATTTCGGCATGTCCCCAGAATCCAGAATGAGTTTGTCGATGCATTGGCTACTTTGTCCTCAATGATCCAACACCCGGACAAGAATTTCATTGATCCTATTCCCGTAAAGATCCATAATCAGCCAGCTTATTGTGCCCATGTCGAAGAAGAAGCAAACGGAAATCCTTGGTTTCATGACATCAAGGAGTATTTGGCAAAAAGAGATTACCCAGAGCTTGCGAATCCCACTCAGAAACGCACACTTCGAAGACTATCCAACAACTTCTTTCACAGCGGAGGAATCCTATATAGGAGAACTCCCGATTTGGGATTATTACATTGTGTCGACGCAAAGGAAGCATCCAAGCTGCTAGAGGAGATTCATGCTGGGACCTGTGGCCCGCATATGAACGGTTTTGTTCTGGAAAAGAAGATACTCCGAGCTGGTTACTTTTGGATGACTATGGAAACGGACTGCATCCAGTATGTCTGGAAATGCCACTGTTGTCAGGTACACGCAGATATGATAAAGATACCTCCAAACAAGCTCAACGCAACAAGCTCATCATGGTCGTTCGTCGCCTGGGGCATGGACGTTATTGGACCAATCGAGCCTGCCGCCTCCAACGGACACAGGTTCATTCTGGTAACCATCGACTATTTCACCAAATGGGTCGAAGCAGCATCCTACAAAAAAATGACTAAGAAAGTCGTGGCAGACTTTGTCTGCGACCGTATTGTTTGTCGATTCGGGAATCCTGAGTCAATCATCACTGACAATGGTTCTAATCTCAACAGTGACTTGATGAAAGCTATGTCTGAGGCTTTCAAGATCAAACACAAGAATTCCACAACTTACAGACCTCAAATGAATGGAGCTGTAGAAGCCGCCAACGAAAACATCAAGAAAATACTAAGAAAGATGATAAAGGAAGAAGCAGTGGCACGAGAAGTTATCATTTGCCTTATTGGTATATCGCACCATAGTTCGCTCCTCAACAGGGGAAACTCCCTATATGCTAGTTTATGGTACTGAGGCTGTTATTCCTGCCGAAGTTGAGATTCCATCTCTAAGAATTATACAAGAAGTTGAGCTCAGCGACGCAGAATGGGTAAAGATCCGTTATGAGCAACTAGCCCTCATAGACGGAAAGAGAATGAATGCAGTCTGTCATGGTCAACTCTATCAGAACAGAATGACCCGAGCCTTCAACAAGAGAGTGAAGCCTAGACAGTTCACATCGGGGCAGCTGGTGCTGAAGAAGATCTTTCCACATCAAGACGAAGCCAAAGGGAAGTTCTCTCCCAACTGGCAGGTTCCGTACATGGTTCACTGGGTACTGCCAGGAGGATCACGCATACTCGCAAAAATGGATGGAGAAGTCTGGCCAAAGCCAATCAATTCAGATGCAGTCAAACGCTACTATGTGTAATCTTTATGCTTTCTCAATGATGCAAATTGAAATAATCCTGACCCGATTCTCGTTTAAGAGGGGATACGTAGGCAGCCCTATGGGTTCAGTCACAATTCAATAAAAACTTCATTTTTCCTCGCAATTGGAAATTGGGATCCTCAAAATTTTGAAGCAAGTTCAGCCAATCGCCGCACGAGCAACAACCAGAAGCATTCATCCATCCAAACTGGGGAAGAATTTTGAGGACCCTCAAAATTCCGTAGTAGAAGAGGTTGCAATGTCCCGAGTCGTGTCACGGTCATCGGTTCATCCCAAAATTATTTTTTAATTATACATTATGCTTTTACAAAATCATGCATGTTTTCTTTTTGAAACAACTTNCCCCCCATTTATAGAACTCACGATCTTTCTTTGGTTGCAGGCACTAAGGTTGCAAAACCCCTAAACGAACTGTCCGCCCAGGGACAAACGTTGTCAAAAATACGACTCGCAAAACTGCTACACTTGCCGACGTTTGCACATGCCTCAATGCTCCGCAGTCATAATGCTCTCAATAATCATAATGTCGCAATTCATCACCAGCTAAGAATTCCTACGGTCATTTTATTTCTTGCATAAGGCTACCATTCTTCCTTCCGATACTAAACGATGTCTGCATCTGCATTTGCATAAGGCTACCATTCTGCCTTTCGAGACTAAACACTGTCTCCATCCGCATTTACATTTTGCATAAGGCTACCATTCTGCCTTTAGAGACTAAACGTTGTCTCCATCTACATTTGCATCTTTGCATAAGGCTACCATTCTGCCTTCTGAGACTAAGCACTATCTCCATCTGCATTTACATTTTGCATAAGACTACCATTATGCCTTCCGAGACTAAACGCTGTCTCCATCTACATTTGCTTCTTTGCATATGGCTACCATTCTGCCTTCCGAGACTAAACACTGTCTCCATCTGCATTTACATTTTGCATAAGGCTACCATTCTTCTTTTCGAGACTAAACACTGTCTCCATCTGCATTTACATTTTTCATAAGGCTACCATTCTGCCTTCCGAGGCTAAGCGTTGTCTCCATCTGCATTTGCATCTTTGCATAAATCTACCATTCTGCCTTCCGACTAAAAGTTGTCTCTATCTGCATTCGCATCTTTGCATAAGGCTACCATTCTGCCTTCCGAGGCTAATCGCTTTCTCCATCTGCATTGCATAAGGATACCATTATGTCATCCGAGGCTAAGCTCTGCCTCCAATTTACCTTTCGAGACTAACCGTTGTCTCAAGCACTATTTACTTCGCTTTCCTTTCAGGATAAGCTCTTCCCTTTTATTCACAAGACTAAGCTCTGTCTCGTCAGCATCATTTTACTACATTTTCATGGGCTGAAATATCGCTAACTTATCCAAAGGCGTCATTGATCGGAGGAACCATTTTCATGGCCCGAGCACACCATGCCATGGCTTGAGGATCTCTTTCAACCTCTGCATATCATTATTCAAAGGCAACATGGTTCGGAGGCACCATCCTCATGGCCCGAGAACATCATTTTCATGGCCTGCAAATCCTGCACCAAGCAATTCATAGCCCAGGACGTCATCCTTAACCGTCCGAAGACATCATTCATGGTCCAACAGGAATATGCATCATGTTTAAATTACGCACAATATATGCTTGTATTATTTATTTGCAGGTAATCTGACGAGCAAACTGCCATCCCGGCAGGAGCGATCCCGCTCCAGTTGTCACGACCCGAAACCCCACTGTCGGGCCGTGATGGCGTCTAACGTTGAAACCGCTAGACAATCCAACGTGTATAGCTAAACTAGCATCATAACCTCATCCTAACAGAATAAACTAAATCAGTTCGCAAATTAAACAACACAAATAAATACAGTTTTAAGCTAAGTAAAGACAATTACAATACATCGACGCAAAATTTCCCAAAACCTGGTGTCACTAACTCACGAACTGTCTAAGAGTACTAAATACAAGTATGAAAGGAAATACATGTCTGCCTCTGAAACTAAAGGGAAAAACAAGACAGAATCGAAGACAAAGGGATGGAAGAGACGCCAAGGCCCACGAACGCCAGCGAGTATACCTCGAAGCCTCTATAATGAGCTGGACGACACTCCCAATAATGATGTCCTCCAGGTCCGGCTGCATAATCTGCACAACATAAAGAAGTGCAGGTGTAGCATCAGTACAACCGACCCCATGTACTGAGTAAGTGCCTAGCCTAAACTCGGCGAAGTAGTGACGAGGCTAGAACCAGACTACCAAATAAACCTGTGCAGTTCAAATAATTTATAATAGAAATAACGGCAGGAAGTAAAGAGTTAAGTACAATTACGGGAAGAACATGCCAGGGTACAAAAGGGGAAAACACTTATTTAAGTAATAGAAGAAGGTAACCGACTAGTATCAGAATAACAACAGGGAATAAACAAGTGCACGACATCACCCTTCGTGCTTTAACACTCTTCCTCACCCAAACAGAAATCACAAACAAGGGAAAGGGAGTAAACATAATAGGAATAGGAATCCCGGCAAGGGAACAATAATTCAACAATTAAATCTCGACAAGGGAACAACCAATTAAACAATTAAATCCCGGCAAGGGAACAATCATTCAACAATTGNCGGCAAGGGAACAATCACTTAAACAATTAAATCCCGGCAAGGGTATATTTTAGTAACTCTTTCTCTTTCTTTCACTTTCATTTCATAATTTACTCTATCACTTGAGCCAATGCTCCAAAGGATGTAATATCTCATATTTCTTCATTATTCGTTTCACAATTTGAGCCAATGCTCCAAAGATGTAATATCTCATATTTCTTCACTATTCGTTTCACAATTTGAGCCAATGCTCCCAAGATGTAATATCTCATATTTATTCACTATTCGTTTCACAATTTGAGCCAATGCTCCAACAGAGTTTACAAAATACAATTCCCTTCACATATTCTTCATAACATATAGAAATCATCAACTAAGCATGGAAATTACCACAAAATCAGCATATTCACAATATAAGGACTCACAGTCATGCTAGACATCAATGTATAGATACTCGTCACCATACCTATACATCGTATTTGACAATTAGCAAGTAGCAAATAATACACAACTCCTATTCCCTCAAGCTAAGGTTAGACCGAACACTTACCCCGGGTCTGAAGTATAGCAATCAACCCGAAACCACACGTTTTCCACGAGTATCCGACTCCAAATGCCCCAAATCTATTCAAATAAATTTCATACCGTAAATAACATCTCATGCAACCGATTCTACTATTTAATTCAAGCTTACAACGCGAAATTTGGTGAAATGACCAAAACGTCCCTCAGACCAGCATCTCGAAGTTGGGTAAATTTTACATTTTCAGAACCCTCGTACTCTCACGAGTCTAGCCATATAAGAGTCTCTCAAATCGGAGGTCAATCACCCACTCAAATCCCAATTTTAGAAAAACCTAAGTTCTACCCCAAACACCCAATTTTCACCCATGGAAATCTTTGATTTTAAGTTGAAAACATGTTAAATGATGTTAATGATTGAAAGAATTAAGTAACAACCAACTTACAAATGATTTGGAAGAAGTCTTGCTCTTGGAAAAATTGCCTAAATGTGATTGAGTTTGAGAAAATATGAAAAATGGAGTCAAAATTCGGTTTAAGTGCACTGCAGGCCACTGGTTGGCATGGGAATTGTGAACTGGGGTTCGCAATTGCGAACACCCCTGACATGGTAATTGCGATGTATAGTTCTCATTTGTGAACACTGAGCAAAAAGAGGGACTTCGCATTTACGACCAGCAATGTCGCATTTGCGAAGGTCCCATACTCGCATTTGCGAACAACATGGTCGCATATGCGATCCCTGGCCAGCAAGGGCACCTTCGCATTTGCGATGAATAGCTCGCATTTACGATGCTGACTTCGCAATTTGCAAAGCCTGCATACCAGTTGCACCAGCAAATTTCCAAGTTCAAAAATGCAATCTGTGGCCTATCCAAAACTCACCCGAGCCCTCGGGGCTCCAAACCAAATATACACACTACCTCAAAAGCATCCTATGAACTTATCTGTGTGATCAAATCGCCAAAATAACATCATATACATCGAATTAAGCCTCAAAATCCATGAATTCTATCAAATTTCATAAAACATCAAATTTTCCATTTTAAGTCCGAAACACGTTAAACAAAATCCGTTTTCAACCAAACTTTACAGAAAGTGCTTAAACCCTATATAAGATCTGTACCGGGTGCCAGAACCAAAATACGGGCGTGATACCATCACTTTCTAATCAGATTTCATTTTCAATTTCCATAAATATTTTTAAAAAATAATTTTTCTCAAAAATTCATTCCTCGGGCTTGGAACCTCGAAATTCAATTCCGGGTGTACGCCCAAGTCCCATATTTTCCTATGGACCCTCTGGGACCGTCAAATCACGGGTCCGGTCCGTTTACCCAAAATATTGACCGAAGTCAAATTTATTCGTTCTAATATCAAAACTTAACATTTTTTACAGAATTTCACATTTAAGCTTTCTGGCTATGCGCCCGGACTGCACACGCAAATCGAGACAACTATAAATGAGGTTTTCAAGGCCTCGGAAGTACGGGATGGGCAATAAAATAGGTGATGACTCTTTGGGTCGTCACACCAGTTCTCCTAACCACCCCGTAAGCCGTTTGCGCACCTAACCCTATACTTTGCGTCCGTTCTTGTAAAACTTCATCAGTATACTTCACCGATGACGCCTGAACTACATACGACATAATTCCTGTAAAACCAGGGATATGTAGGCAACTCAGAAACCAGGGTGCAGCCGGAATCTCTCCAAACCATTTCACTCGGTCAAAATTGGCCATCATATCTTTACCCGACAACTCTTTCATCCTTCCCGGGTAAAGAGGGGCAGCTGTTGATACCCAATTTTCCCTCAAATTATCTTTAATTTGTGTATATACCTCCAAAATCAGACTTTCATAGCAACTGGTATTTTCCCATAATTTTCCATATTTTATTAATTCCATTTCCAATTTATTCAGTATTTTAAATTCAATAATTATTCATAAATTATATTACAAATAATTTCAAAATATTTCTTAGCTCAATATATCATTTTTTATCCTATTAGGATTTAATTATTTCACAAATTAGCCAATTTGGCATTATTTGGCTATAATTACAATAATTTTTGCTGTTATAGCCTAAATATACATTTTATACCATTTTAATTCAATAATTAGTCATTTTATATTTTAATATTGGTTAATTACTTTAATTTCACTTATTTAGCATTAATTTTATTTTATATAATTATTAGCTCTTTTTATTAATTATTTATCTATTTTTAACGGGTATTTAACTAATAGCCACCTTTAATTCCAACTCTAGACTAATTTCACCCAGACCCCAACCCAATTTAATAACCCACATACCCAAGCCCAATGCACCATACCACCCGACCCAATCCCTCACTCAACATGAACCGTTGATTAATTTCAATCAACGGTCCAGATCCCTTCCCTACCTAATTTAACGCTAAATGACTACCCCCCCTCCATCTCTCATTTTTCCCCTCTCATTTCTCACTGAACCGTTTCTCTCTCTCCCTGAGACCCTCTCTAGAACCTTCCCCCCTTCTTTGAGCTCTGTCTCTCCTTCTCCGGCCACCTCCCTTGCCGGAAACGATGTGGTTCTCAACTCTCCTCGACCCTATGGCTCCGCCTTCAATGTCTGTGCCACCGATGGAGTATTTCAAGCGACCCTGAGGCAATAAACTCCCACCTCCGGTCTCATGCCATGTTTTCCGGCCTCCTATGTCCATTCGAGTAATGTTCTTGCATTTTGCGGCCCCAAACGCCGGTAATATCTAAGCCTCTTCTCTTTTTGGGTTTTCTCTGGAAACCCTATCTTTAAACTGTCCGATATTTTTAGATCTGTGACGAATCTAAGCATCTTTTAATGTTTTCATATGTTTTCCTCGAAATAATCTTTGTTTTTCAATTCCTCACTCTGAAGTTAGGGTTTCTTGACCCCCTTTTTAAAATGGTTGTCTTCTAATTCTTAAGGATTTCTACTGAGTTTTTGAGCGATTCTCTTATACTTTCTTGTTGTCTAAATTAATATGCTGAAAAGCCCTAATTTTTTCTAGTCCGTCTCTGATTATGTGTTTATGTGTGCTCGTCTCTTGTGGAACTGTCTATGTATTCTCTGAGTTCTATGCTTTAATTTTGTTGCTAGGGTTTTAATTCTCTACTATTTCTGTGATTTTCTTGCTTAGGGTTCTTTGATTTCCGTGCCTATTTGTGTTTAATAAGCCTGATTATTCATAGCTTACCTAATAGTCTGATGATTCTCTACATCTCTTCGAATTTATGATTTTGTATATGTTTTCCTTAGAGATTTTTACTGATTTTGAATTACTTCCTTATTTGTAAGATGCTTTCCTTAATTAGCACTGATTCCTTGTGAGTTTTAGTCTCATCTGTGATTCTTTGACTGATTCTTTTAGAACTAAATTGTATTCTACTTTATTTTTGTGCATAAACATATTTTCGAATGTTCAGTATAATTTTCCTTACTTGAGACATTATGTATTTGGTCCTTATTATATGTTACATGCTTTTACTACTCCCATTGGGGTAAAATCAGTTTATAATTTATTCATTCCCCTTATTTAACTCTGATTGTCCCGTTTGAACTTGACTCCCTAATTAAAGGGATCCAGGTCTCTAATTGATACTGATTGAGTATTATTTCCAAAATTATGTTAGACTAGTACTCATTACCTTATTTCTTTACTCGTTTTCAAAATTATAAATATTGTAGCATAGTCACAACTCAGACACGAACAATACACTGTTCTGAACTCTCTCACACACATATACATTCTCTCTTGTTATTCTTGCTGGTTACTTGCTATTCTCAGCCGGCTGCAAGCCAAGACTAAGCAATTATACACTCTACTGCTCTGCACTCTACTACTCCTCTCTCATTTAACTGGTATGTTTTTCAGTTTAACTTAAAGCATAAAAAACAACATGCCTCTTTTAATATTGCAATTCCTTTTGTTTCTATTATGCTTCTACTTGCGGTTCTGCTTTCTACCTTGCAATTAGCATGCCAGTTTGTTATTTTACCAATGTGATTATCCTTTTTCCCTTTAGTTTCAGCATATTTTACTGCCTTCTTATATGTTTCACTAGGACTCTGCCTTACCCCTGATCCCCAACACACTATAAACATGTATTTGTGTCACTTAGTTACATGTAATTCTGATCATATGTTGTAACCCTTTCCCCTGGACCTGTGTGTAACTCTGTTTGTTTTGTACTTCCTCTTTGGCATCCCTCAATCTGATTTAGTTAAGTTTCTGGCCTGAACATCTTTATGAAAACTGTTCTGTGGTTGTTAAAATTTTGTGATAATTTAGTATTTCTCTGGTAGTAACTTGTATGCAAATCTACTTCATGAGAAGCCTACTTGTCCCCAATCCCTTATTCCTTGTTTGTGACTGCTTCCCTTACTATGCATGCTGATGTGGTTCTGAGTTGTTGATTGTCCTAATCCCTTTCTTTCAAACTGTTTTCACTAAAAGAAAAATCTCCTGTTCTCCAAAACTTATTTCAAACTACTCATTTTCAAACTGTTTTCCAACTCAACTCTTTCAAAACTATGTCAAGCACTCTCACTATACTCCTAGACCTTTAAGTTCTGCCTCCTTAGTGTGAGCATTGCTTTGGGACCCTTGAGCTCCCTCTGAACTTTGACACACAAAGGCTGGCCATTCCACACTGTACTTACTCAATTTGGTTTTCAAAATCTGGGTGTGAGCACTGCCTGGGATCCCTTGAAATCCTTAGGGAACTCTGACACACCTGGATTTTTATGAAAGGGTATGAACTAATGGCGATGAGGATTCTGGAGATTTCGGGCCTATTAGTAGGCTCCCTATAGCATAACTTCTTCTTTTTATTATTTCAATTATGTAATTTATGCAAATGGCCTGTAATAACTACTTGTAAACAACTCTGGGGATGGATAGTGGAAAGGGAAGGGATGACTATGCATGCTTTAGCTGTTAAAAAGGTAGAAAGCATGTTATTAGGTTTATATTCCTACTTGCGCAATAGAAACTATGCGTAGGACTCATTTCATGCATTAGACATCATGATCCCTAGGACTTACACTTACTGTTTTCGGCATGTCCATCTCACTATCATATCACTTAGAAAATCCTGCATTAAAATGTGTTAATAACCAGTACTTTACAATCATGCTCTACGCTGCCATGTACACATAGAAATCATGTCCCTAGGATAACACTAACAAACTACACTATTGCATATTTTGAAATCGTGCATAATGTTGTGAGTATTTAGAAATCCTGCTTAGAACTCTGCATATGCATCATTCTGCATCCCTACCTGTGCATTAGATACCATGTTATAGGATTTCATTGATACTCGCTTAACAACACCTAGTCTAACTACTGTGCATGTTATTTTACACCGAGGCAAGCCTTAGGAAATCAGTTAAAGAAATAAAACCAGAACTGTCCTTTGTGATTAGTGTTCAACTGTCAGCATGCTTAAAATCAGTATGCAAGCCTGATTAAGACTTCCTCTCTGAGTTATGCAATAAATCTGCCTTTGTGTTATCTCTTAGATACCATGCTTAGGATCTGAACCTAAATCTGGACCTTAACTGTGTATGAGTCATGTTGTTTATGTGTACTATGTGTGGAGGTACTTGAGACTTTTCCCGTTTGTATGTTTATCCCCCTTAATTGCAGTCCTATATGTTTCTTGTTTGTCGCTTAGTGTTTTGCCTTTAAACCTGAGGGTCTGCATATGCACCTCCCTTATAGGATAGAAGTCCTAAATTCCTCCGGGATTGATAGGAAGGGACGGGTAACAACATGCAATAGAGGTTGAGACCAACTCTCGCTCTAATTACCTTTACGGGGTGGGAAAGGGTAGATACGGATATGATGACCGGTACGCTAATACCACGTGTATCCCCTCTTTGAGGAGTGATTACCGGGTATTGTATTGATGTGATCCATATTATTATAAACCTAGGATACCCTTTATATGCTTAGATCATAATCCTTTCAAAATCTAACCTTCTTTACTATTTTCAAACATCTGCACGCTTAAGACTTAAATCCCCTCTTATTTGAGCCTTTATTTGTTTGTTTGCTAAGTCGTACAAATTCACAAAAGTTTTTTGGCCGGGAACCACACTTGTGGATCCTGAGGGGTGCCTAACACCTTCCCCTTAGGATAATTTCAAGCCCTTACTCTATCTCTGGTTAACAACGTAGTTGTAAATGAACCTCTTTGGTGTCCTAACGCACCTTTTAAAAAATCATTAGGTGGCGACTCTCAAAAACACAAACTCCTTTTCCAAAAGGAAAGAGTTGTCTCAACCGAATGTCATAAACCCGATCTCCGCGAGGAAAGAGAGGGCGCGAAAGTTATTAAGGGCAGAATATAAAGCTTGAAGCTAATAAGTTTTCGAATATGAAAAGATTTGACTTATCTTGTAACGAACTAAAAAAGTGTCATCTAAAATAAAACATAGACCGTAAGTAGAAATGAAAAATGCAGAAATGTGTACTTGGTGTACACATAACACATGTTCGTGATAGTTTTCGTGATTCCACTTAACATGAAGGAAACATACAAGAATGTAAACTCTTTTGAGTAACATATCAACCTCAAAATGAGCTCTTTTAGTGATTTTCTTTTCTTGATAATTGGATGGACCACACATGCCAAAGAGAAATCAATATTGACCTAAACGCGTAGTCCAAAAAACGTTTGGTAATCTATTCATCTTTCCTTGCAGAGTACTCCCTCCGTGAATACATTGTTGTCGATGCTGTGTTAAAACAAACTGTTAGAAGAAACAGAAAATCAATAGATGATATGAAATATTCCGAGTCCACAATTTCCTTGTGCGTCCTTAAGGAATTTTAACCCCCTCACAAGTTGCCAAGGTAATGGATTAAATCCTCTCAGGATGAAATGGAATAAACCTTCCTGCAACAGTGGCAATACTAGTTGCAGGATACCAACGAACTCAAAGAACGGAGCAAAATCACATTACGATTTTGAGAGAGAGACTGCGAATAAAATGCAGTATATTTTCAGAAGGAATTCTGGATTTTTCAGTGAGTGAAAAGGAAGCCATGCCTTGAAATTTATAGGCAGTGTAATGTGAAGAGGTGTCTGTTCAGAAGGGAAAGGCAGCATTTGGATTATACGTTTCATTCAATTCCGTTAATGAACTGACTGTCATTTAATTAATTCTTAACTAATTAATTAAATAAATTTTGTCCAAAAATAATCTTATTGATTGATCATTTGACAAATCCAAATCCAAAGCAAAGCCAAAGCCGAAGCTGAGCCGAGCGACGACAACGGCGCGAGGGTTCATTCTCTTCAACTCCTTTGAAGAGCTCTAAGAAGTGATTCTATATTTATACACACAAGTGTAGTTG
>ML378956.1:8152-37199 GCA_005239525.1 Nicotiana knightiana | reverse complement strand
GGTTCAGGGAGTGTCGTTGTGGTTAGATGGTGAAGTATGCGGTGCATGGTACTAATTCAGCAATGGTACGTAGTCGTGTTCTGGCACCTCGTGTGGTAGTTGATACGGTGATTTTATATTGGAAACAGGCCTGGCGGAGAATTTCAGGTGTTGGAACTGGGTTCTGATCTTATTTTATGGAGAAAAGAGAATATCTTCATATTTGATAAAGCTAATGTGCTCATTGGGGTTGTGGTGTCACGGACAGGTGCACGAAGTTTTAAACAGTGATTTCAGGTAACTCAAGAGCAGTTCTTGGCACGTTCGAGGACGAACGTTTGTTTAAGTGGGGGGGAGGGGGATGTAACGACCCGACCGGTCGTTTTGAGCTCTAGTGTGCCGTTCAGCAAGTTGAGGTCATGAGCAGCTCGTTTCAGGTATTATGACTTGTACATGGTTGGAATTGAAATTCAGAAAGTCCAGGTGGATTTGGAAAGACAATTCTCGTTTCGGAAGCCTTAAGTTGGAAGAATCAACTAAGATTGGAATTTTGAGTAAACGACCTCCGAATCAGAATTTTAAGGTTCCAACAGGTTCGTATGATGATTTCGGACTTGGGCGTATGTTCGGATCAGGAGTCGGATAACTTGGTAGCATTTCGGCGCATATTATGGAAGATAGCATTTTAGAAGAATTTCATAATTTTGGGTTGGAAGGCATTTCGGGGTGTTATAGATGTCCATTTGGGATGCTGAGCCTGGGAATAGCTCCGTATGGTGATTCCGGAGTTGGGAGCGCGATCGGAAGTGAATTCGGATGTCCGTAAGTCATTTTGAAGTCATTTGGCTAAAGATAGGAATTTGAAGGTTTTTGAGAAATCCGACCAGAAGTGGAAATTTTGATATCGGGGTCGGAATGCGATTCCGGAAGTTGGAGCAGGTCCGTAATGTCGAATATGACTTGTGTGGAAAATTTGGGGTCAATCGGACGTGATTTGATAGGTTTCGGCATCGAATGTAGAAGTTTGAAATTTCAAAGTTCATAAAGTTTGGATTGGAGTGCGATTCGTGGTTTCAGCGTTGTTTGATGTGATTTGAGGCCTCGATCAAGTCCGTGGGATGTTATGGGACTGAGTCGTGTGATTGGATGGGGTCCCAGGGGCCTCGGGTGTGTTTCGGGGTGGTTTTGGATCATTTTGGGCTGTTTTGAGATGGCTGATGCTGGTGTCTGGTGTTGTTATTCATGTTCGCGAAGAAGAATTTGGCATCAGAGACCTTGCTCTTCGCGTTCGCGAACAGTGCCTCGCGTTCGCGAAGAAGAGAAATATCTGTTGCACAGGTCTGACTTCGGAGGCTCATATCTCACAATCTATAAGGAATTTTGAGATGATCTAAAAATGAAGGTTGTATCCCTTTGTGTTTAGTTTCTGGAAAAGTAAACCATTTGCTATTTAGATTTGTGTACAAAGATATATGTTTGTTACACTACAGGGTGTCAAGGAAGATAAAGAAGAAATTTGTGTTGCACAGGGCTGACTTTGGAAGCTTATATCTAGAAATCTTTAAGGAATTGGGAGATGAACAAAACTGAAAGTTGTAGATCTTGGAGTCTAGTTTTCATAACATTAAACCATTTGTCAGTTGGAGTTATGTGTAAAAAGTTATGATCATTCTACTAGAGGCTGTCTGAGAAGCGTTTGGAATTTTCCTTTCGAGATTTTTGTTCTTCGCGAACACGAGGGTAGGCCCGCGAACGCGAAGGAGACTTGCCTGGCAGTGTTTAAGTTTGTAAAAAATGGGTTAGGGTCATTTAATCTCATTTCCTCCATAGGAGACGACCTATGGGAGATTTTGGAGCTCCATCTTCATCATCTATGTTAAGGTAAGTGACTCCCACTTATTTCAAGTTAAATACTTGGATTATGTATATATATTAACATGGAAATTCATAAAACATTAGTGAAAACTTGGGATTCTGGTAGTAAACCTAGAATTGGTAGTTTTGAATTTTTACCATGAATTCGAGCATGAAAATTAGAGTAAATTATATTTTTGAGTTAGTAAGGCCATGGGTAGAGTTTATCTTCGAGAAATTTCAGAATTCGGGCACGTGGGCCCGAGGGCATTTTGGTCAATTCTTCGAGCGGGGTTGGGAATTTATATAATTTGAATTGTTAACAAGTATTGGAGTATATTTTCATTAGTTTGCCGTATTTGGCTAGTTTCGGAGTGTTGTGCAACGATTTGAGTCATGGGAAGGGCTTGGAAGCCGGTTATGGAATTTCGGAGCGAGGTAAGTCTCCTTTCTGACTTTGCGAGGGGGAATTGTCCCCATTGGTGAACTAATTAATGATGTGCTACTATTTACGGGGGATACGTACGTACGAGGTGACGGGAGTCCATGCGTAGCTACTATTATACTTGTGTCGGGGTAGTCTAGGACCCACTAGCATGCCTTACGTGTTGTACATGTGATCCTGCCAATAAATTAGACTAATAATGCTATTGAATTGGTAATTTATTTCCTAAGAAGGCTAGAGCGTACCTTTCCTAGTCATTTAGAAAGAGAATGGATTCCTCTGTGGATAATTATGTTCCTGATAAGGTTATATTATTGAACATTATTAAACTTGGCAAATGAATTTCAAAACAAAGATTTAAATGCTATTTTTCGTGTTTCTTTAAAGATAATTTTACCATTTTCCTGGGTAACTGCCTTCTTGATTAAAATGTTGATTTATTATGTGAATATGTTTATCTATGGGTGCCTGAGTCGCATGTTTGATTCGCGAGCAGGATAACTATGTATTTATGTATAACCGCGTTGCATGATCGATTCGCGAGCGGGGTAGATAGATGCATCTATGGTTCGAGCCGTTCGACCCTCGGCAGTGCACAATTTATTATTGTTGGTCCGCGCCATTTGACCCTCGGCATTTTCTTGTGCATGATAATTATTGCGTATTTCCCCTAATTTCTACTGTTTATTGGCCTAAGAAGTTTTAGATTGCCAACTGAAATGATGAAGGTTTAAATTGTTAAATGTGAAAGAAGTTGATATTTATTATCCTTGATTATTATTAAATTTTCCTATGATACTCATGCTTAGCATCTCACTTAATTATACTCACCTGACCTATAGCAAGTGTCAAATTCGACCTCTCGTCACTACCTCTCTGAGGTTAGGCGGGATACTTACTGAGTACACGTCGTTTTCGTACTCATACTACACTTGTTGTGCATTTTTATTGCATAGGTACTTTCACCGCGATGTGGCCAGCATTGGAGACTTAGGTGAGCTGCATTATCCGGAGGCGACCCGCAGCCGACAGAGTCTCCCTTGTATTGTATTTATTTTTATTTTAAATTCCTTTTCCACTTGTATTTCAGACAAGCTTTGTTGTATTTGTAAAATTCTTAGAAATTTCTCATGTACTTGTGTCTCCGGGTTCTGGGATGTGTTTGGATTTAAATTTAATAAATTGAATTGTTTATCTTCCGTACTTATTTAATAAATTTTTAATCGCTCATTGGGTTGTAAGAGAATGGTAATGATTTCGAAAATGTTAAGACAGAATTTACTTCAACTAATTGATGGTTGGCTTGCCTGACGATGGTGTCCGGCGCCATCACGACCTTAATAAATTTTTGGTCGTGACACAATCTCTTCAGAGTCGTTAATGGATAGATTTTGAGACTGGAACCTCCATCTATCAAAACCCTAGCAATGAATTTCGATAACCATTAACCTTTCGTAGTATTTTGGATCATGGGCTAGGATAAAGAACATGTTCATCTTGTTCTTCTTCCAATGACGACCTTACTTTCGCAGCTTTCGATCTCCACTGAGTAGCATACTCGCGGAAAGCCTGTGTTGGCTTCTTTTTTAGATTCGGGATGTAGAAGACATCTGGTGCATTCTCCGTATTAAACCTGAACCGATCCATGAAATCCGATGCCATGCTTACCCAGCTAACCCACTTCTTTGGATTTTGACTGATGTACCAAGATAGGGCGTCTCCAGTGAGGCTCCTCATGAATAATTTCATGCGAATCCTTTCATCCTTTCCAACTCCTACGATCTTGTCACAGTATGTACTTATATGCACCTTTGGGTCACCTGTTTCGTCAAACACCTCGAACTTGAGAGGTTTGTAACCCTCTGACAGTTCTATGTTCGGATGAATACACAAATCTTCATAGTTCAAACCCTCAATGCCTTTACCCCCTTCGATGCCTTGGACTCGATTTGTGAGATTCTTAAGTTCTTCTACCATATTCTTAATGAGCAGGTCCTTCTCGGGGGATCTGGTGTGTATGGGGTTTGTTGAGTGGGGTGAGGTAGAGTTTTTACATATATGGGGTTGTTTCGATGGATACTAGGGGTTTGGGTCTAGTGGTGATTATTGGTTGAGTTCTGCGGATCAGGGGGGGGGGGAAGATGTGGTGTATTTTGAGGGGTATGGTAGGTGGTAGTTTATGGATACTGGGTTGGATCATGCTGATGCTGAGGAGGAGTTGGTACTAGTGGAGGATTAGGATTTTGGGGAGGTGTTGCGTATTGATGAGGTGCGGGGGGATTTTGTGAATGTTGGTTTGGTGTGATTTGAGGAGGTGCTGGGTTTTAGGCGTTCTGTTAGTTAACATCTGGGACGTTTAAGGTGAAGGAGAGGTTTGCCAAGTTGCGGACCTGCTCAAGTTCCCCTTGTTAACTCCAATATTTTCTGCTCCAACCATAGAACCAAATCATTCTGTGCCGGAGTACTCCGACCATCTAAAGTTTCAACATTTTCTGCATGCGTAGCATTGTCTTTCCTGATACCGCTCATGTCATCCATCTTAGCTTTTCCTTTATTTTTAGGATCACTTGGAGGAGGAGGGTGTGGAGGACCTCTGGATCTAGTATGATATGTTGATGATGCCAGTATGCACGAACCAACCTTAGGGGGTGGGAATAATCAAAAATAAGAAAAGTAAAAAGGGTAAACAAGTCAGTAGGAAATTTTGAAAGGATATTTGCAGTATTTAAACATGTATTGCGGAATTATAAATCGTGTCCTAATTTGGACCACATTGTGCCCGAGGTAGGCCTAGCGACATACAGATTTGGAGAAACTTAGTGCCGACAATTGCCTCATTTCATTAATGTAATAAGGAAATCAAACCTTTAAAACAATAATAAAAAAGAGTTACTAGTGGCATTTGCCTTATTACAATCAAATTCTAAAACGACTATAGAAAAACAAGTAAACAACAATTCTAATCTACTTGGTCCTGGAGGACCTTCTCCAAGCTTGGCCTTCTTAGCCCCATCGATCAGATTCCCCAGGTCGCGCATGTCCAGCAGCAGATACGCCCTTGCTAGGTGTCCTCCTTCATTGCCCTCTGTATTCTGACAATCCACGATCATTTTCCTCATATTCCCTCCAAGCTCCATCAGAATATTCCAGCCTTTCTGTTGATTCTGTAGCAATTCCTCTCCATTCATTGATTGATTCCATGTCTACCTTGTGTTTTTCCAAATGTCCGGCCTCAGACTCGAAGATTCTTTTGTGCAACCTCTTGTATTTTACTTGTGCTTCAGTAGCGTCGTCTATGACCCCGTTTCCTCGATCAATCCCCGTCTTGACTTCTCCCGCTATGTCATCATCCAACCATGATAGGTAGAAATATACATGACCGGCGTGGTACCGATCTGATGCAATGGTATCCTTTTCCACAATGATCTTCAGATGCCACATGTGTTGTGCCTCACACTTGAATCGAATGGCATCACCCTAGAAATCTCCTTTGTAGTGAACCATCTTGGAAACTCGTGGTATGACTTGCTTTCTCCCAGTCCGTCTCATGACCCTGATAGGAGAATAATGATAGATATCCCTCAACCCAATCAACACTAAGTGAGGAACAGGGAACCACTTGAACATCCAATGGACCTTGTCATCAGTGAAATCGCTAAAGAAATGTACCCAATCCACAACGTTTCCCGGTTGTGCAAACCTGTCTGGGATGAAAGTCATTCTTTTTGGATGGTGAAAAGCTATGTGGTCATTCCATGGTCGTCGCGTAAATTCTTGACGGTACTTTCCTCTTTGAAGATGTTCCAACAACCATATTTGCCGTAACAGATTACAACCCTCAAAATGCCTAAATCCCTTCTTGCAACGGTCCAAGGCTCGGTATATCTCCCACGATCATTGGGACGATAGTGTACCTTTGTCCCTCAATTCCTTCCATTAGGCTCTTGGTGACCATATCCAAACGAGTGTGGATCATGTCTCCTTGAATTGGGAATACTTGATCACGCCCAACTATGCCTTATAAAAAGGACAAAGCGGTCGCTGAAATTATAATTCGGTTTAAGTCCGGAGTCGAATCCACAGAGCACTAACCTATTCACTACAACTCTTAATAAGGCTAAGCCCAAACAATTTCCGGATGCAAGATTTTTATCAATAAGTTGTGGACTTTATTTAGCTAAAGTAAAATGATAAGAGACTAACAATAATCAATAATAAAGCTGAATTCAAGGGTAAAAAGATCTAGGGTATTGATTTCCCCAATTGCCGGATTAATTCTTAACTCTTAAGCTATAATCTCGCCGTAGTATTCTATGAGTATTATGAGTTATGGGCTACCGCAATCATCTCTCGATCAATTACGATAATTTACTAGAATCATTCTTTCGAACTACTCTAGCTAACAATTTATGCAACTCAGGATTATCCCACCAAAGCTTCGTTATTTCTAAACCCACTTTTAAATTCAAGTAATGAATCTCTTCAATTACCCAAAAGTAGTGTTGTTCAACAACAATCTAACCAAGTGTTCTTTCTCAAGAAACACAAGGCAATTAGACACGATTAATCAAGGGCCCATTCAATTAATCACAATACAAAACGTAGTTGAACAATCATAGAAAAACACGGCTTGATTCTATCAGAATAGAGTTAAAAACTTCATCCAACAATTGGTTCCATCAACCCTAGACTAAATGTTTAGTTACTCATGCTAAAATAATACAAAGCAATAATATGGTTCATGATTCACAATTAATGGTAAAAAGAAGAAGAATAAAAACTCTAAAGATGACTTGATCTCCACTCACTTGTTCTTGTCTCCAATTGAGTCTAAAACAAGCTTAAACTTTCTTTTGGGAGAGTTTTGGGTTCTTATAGGCTTAGGTTAATTTCCCAGGAATTTACACTTTAGACCTTAAAATCTCCCGCTGCTAAATCCTCGACCGCGGTCATTCACGAACATTCTGTTTAGGCACCGCGTTCCACCGACCTGACTTTCACTATTTTCTTTGCCTTTTCTTGCTCTTTTTCATCCGGGATATCCTTGATTGGACTTGTATGTCCATAATTGACTCCAAAACGCTCGTTATCTTCCTCCTAGCTCGGGGTGACTCCTGTACAACATAAAAATCTCTATTAGAGCATTTTGTTATTTTTTATCATTTAAACATCAATAAAGTATGGTTAATTTAGAGTGCAAATAGCGTCTACAATGCATAATATAGGCTACTATCAAGTCCCCACACTTAAACCGTTTCTCGACCTTGAACAACAAACCACACTCCACAGGCCTAACTTTACTGCGCAACTACCTTAGCATAACATCCACACCTCAAGAGCGGACTCTCTCTTTAGCCACGCAATGTCCCTAACTAGACCACTTCCTCTAAGTTTGAGGTCCATACTTACCTCCCTTTCATGAGTCAAGCGCCTACTCACCACAAAAGAGACTTATGTCAAAATCAATCCAATTCGCACACACTGAGGACTTCAAATAAACAAAATTCGCTCACCCTCAGAAAGAACATTCTTGTTCCAAAAAAAATGCATCATATGCTTGACCGTAGTGTACTACTATACTAATCAAGCTCATTTAGTCTAGGGTCAATTAGGAATTTATTTGGATGTAATGTAGGCTGCGGGTCGGGTATGATACATTTGGATATAATAGTGACTGCACTTCCCTAAGCACTTTAATACATCTATTTTAACAATTAATCCCATACTTATGTCAAACCACCATTCCACCTTTACATTAATATGTCATACCCCCTACTTCTATAAGCACAATTATCTCAAAAGCCACCACCATCAAAGACTTATTCTTTACACAATACAATTTTTTTTCCCAGTTCAGGTGGCTTCCAGTATTCACTTTCAAAATCGTGCACCTTTATCCGTATTTCCTCAGTTCCACTCAAAATCCCAACCAACCACCCCATACTTTAACTTTTACATATTTCATCGCAATTCAAATGCTTATAGAGGTGATAGGGTTCAAATAGATGGACAATTCAAAAATTGGGTAAGTCTTGTAATGTGGTTGCCAAAGAAAATAGGATTACAGGCTCAAAGGGGTTAACTATGGTATATAACAATTAGGTGGGTAGAACATGTATAGATATGGTTCAACAAAGAAAAGCCTATATCACTTCCTAGACCAAATAAGACTACCATTTAAATTTGCACACACATAGGGTAAGTTCTAGGCGTTAAATGTTAGAACAGAATACACAAAGCCTTACTCACACATGGCACATGGCTCAATTCAGGTTGGATCAACAGACACTCCGCTCAGGGTACTTAAGCCAAATCAAGCACACACATTTTAAGGCTTTCTTGATAGAGTCAACTAATGAGCCTAAGTGTCACACTAAAGTAGTCTATACTCAATTCTTTCCTCACCCATAAGTTCCTAACTAAAAATGGATAAAACTAACTACACCCGGTTCAAATAAAAACCCTTGGAAAAGAACCGTGGTTTAAAGAAAAACCAAGGGGGGGGGGGTTGATACACTACTACAAAACCAAAATTTTTTTTGTTCGACTTTAGTCCCTCAAGAAACCCGTCGAGTGGTGTCCATCATCGGGCTAAGTCAAAATTAAATAGACAAACTAAACTACCAATCAAATACATACGTATACAACAACAACATACACATCATTCCCCACCCCGCACTTAAAAAATTGGCATGTCCCCATGTCAAATAAATTAAAGCAGAGTAAGGTACGGGGACTTCCCTGGTGCTCAGTCCTGATCGGAGACAGTGCCAAGATTGAGGTGACAAGCTCGTCTTAGCGCCCTCAGCCAGCCCATAATCTTCTTCTCAGACTTTGCACTTTGAGTGGCCAGAGCATCAACTCTAGTACCTAGGTCCATGAACGAAGTGTGCAGCCCAGCCATATCCTGTTCCACAGCTGTCAGACGGGTACTCCAGCGGGCTTGAGATGGGCCTACCTCATCAGAAATATCCACATGTGGGGGTGAGGCATGCATTGCCTCCTCCTGACCATCATCATCGTCTGACTCATCCGAGGTGTCGCTTGGAACAGCTCCAGGTGCCACCGGGTTTTTCCCGATGGTTACTTCGGATGCCCTGAACGCAGCCTCCTTTGGTACCAACCCATCCATGTTTGGGTTCTCAGGAACTCTTGCTGCTCTACACAATTTGGTGACCAGAGAAGGAAAGTAGAAACCATACTTCTTTTCAGGTGAGCGGATGAACATTTCGTCCTGGATCACCTGGGCCACATCAAAATCATGACCATTTACAAAACACCATATTGCTGCTGCCTTAGGTCCATTGACATCAGTGGTTTTGCTCGATTGCAGCAGACGACTGTTGATGACGTTCAACCAACACTTTGCCTCCCAAGTGAGGGAGGATGAGTTCAGGGTGCACATAGGTTTAACCCATATTAAGTCCCTGCCCAGCACATTGATGGTTTGAATGAAGAGGTTCCAAGTGACAAGCCTTTTCTGGTATGTCTGGTAAAAATCTTCATCTCCGTCGAAGGCTGGCAACCTATACACTCGTCGGATGGTCTCGCGTGAAGTATCCACTCTGGTTTGGCGCACCGTGACAACCCTGTTGACACCCAATTTTGTCCTCCTTTCTTCCAAACTATTTCTTTAAGCTTCTAATATCACTAATACTAGCATTATTAATATTATTAATACTACAATTGTTATTATTATTATTATTGTTATTATTCATTCGTTCATTCGTTCTTATCGCCTTTTGTGGAAAAAGTATATCATTTTCCTTTATTTAGTTAAAAAGTAATGTTTCTTCAATCTTATGTTTTATAAATATTTGTTCCAAGAACATTAAAGTTTTATGATTATCAATTAGTGTAATGGATATTTATATTCTAATATACATAGTATTATATAATATAGTTATTAAAATATTTTATTAAAGTTAGAAGTCCAAAGAAATTGTAATGACCCGACCGGTTGTTCTGCATTATCGGACCCCGTTCCCCTAAATGAAACTTCCCATAGAGGCTTATTGTGATTCATGACTTGCGGGGACAGGTGGTCCGAGATTCAGAAGTGTTTAGAGCAATATTGGAACACTTGGTTCCTTCACGTTGTCCTTTAAGGCTAAGTTTGACTTCGGTCAATATTTTGAGCAAACAATCTCGGAATCGAGTTTTGACGATTCTGGTAGCTTCGTATGATGATTTCGGACTTGGGCGTATGTTCGGAATGGGTTTTGGATGACCCGGGAGCGTTTCGGCACCCAATATCGAAATGAGAATTTCCTTAAGTTAAAATTGTGATTTGGGATGTGTTTTTGTGTTATCGAGGTCCGAATGGAATTCTAAGAAAATAGTTCCGTTATGTCATTTATGACTTGCCTGCAAAATTTGGTGTCATTTCGAGTAGTATAGGTCGGTTCGGCGCATTATTAGCAAATTCTAGAACTTAAGGTTCAAAGTTCAATTCAATTCGTTGTTGTTTTTCACGTTCCGAAAATTCGAGCGAGTCCGTATCATGAATACAAACTTGCCATTGCCTTTGGACGGGGTCCCGAGGGGCTTGGGTGAGTTTCGGACCCCTCGGAGCTAATTTCAAAACTCTAGAAATTCCAGGTCTGTTTTCCTACTTCGCGTTCGCGGAGGGGTTACCGCGTTCGCGGAGAAGGAACTGGGAAGGGTTGGTGAATGCCCTGTGCATTCGCACAAAAGGCACCGCGATCGCGATGGGTTGGGCTCCTGACCTAGTGCGTTCTCACACCTCCCCCGCATTCGCATAGAGCCCGACCATTGGGCCAGCACCCTGTGCGTTCGCAGGGCTCCCTCCACGTTCGCATAGAAGGCCCATGTGGGCCTGGTCGTTTAAGGCATCGCGAAGGCACTATCCAGGCTGCGTTCGTAGAGGAAACCACCGGGCAGTGTGTTTTTATAGCGGGATTTAATTAATTTTCCTCATTTTCTTCTTCTTCCTTGGGACGATTTTTAGCATTCAAGAGGGGTAAACGACCTAGTTATTGAAGGTAAGTAAATTCTACCCTGATATTAGTATAGTGCATGAATTACTAGTTAAATTAACTACCTAATTAGTCAAAATTAAGGATTTGGGTTAGTAACCTAGGGCTTTTGAAAATTTAGAAAATTAACCGTGCATTGGCTATGAATTCATACAAAAATCATATATTAACGATCCTTAGGTTATGGGTGAGTGTTTCCTTCGCGAATTTTCGGAATCCGAGCATGCGGGCCCGGGGTTGGATTTTGGAATTTCTTCAAGAATGATGAATTTGTCTAAATAATAGGAGAGTTCCATGCTTTGAGTATAATTTGATATATTTACGTAACGTTTGGTTAGCTTCGAGTCCTTTAGGTGACGAGTTTGGAGTTTCAGGCGCATTCTTGACCCGGGGAGTAGGTGCGAAGCGAGGTGAGTCTCCTTTCTAACCTCGTAAGAGGGAATTTGTCCCCGTAGGTGTTTTAAATGCTATGTGTGATAATTTTGGGGGCTACGTACGTACAAAGTGACGAGAGTCCGTACGTAGCGGCTATTATTATTATGTCCGGGTAGTCAGGTCCACATCATGCCTTGTGTTTTACTTGAAATGAACTATATGTTTAATAAATTAAATGTTACATGCGGCTTATTTCCCTGATATCATGGAATTTGAGAAAATTTGTAAGGAATTGTTTACTGAAAAGTAATTTAAAAAGGAATATTGTGTGTGCATGTGACCGCTCCGCAATTTACATTCCGCGAGCGGAGTGTGATTTCCCCAACTCTTATAGGAACGGGTCGTACACCACGGCGGATTAGAAGATGCACTTATGGTTCGGGCCGTTCGATCCTCGGCACTGCATAGATGTGAGTACTTTATGGTAAGGTGGACTTATGGTTTGGGCCATTCGACCCTAGGCAGTGCACGTACGACTATCCTACGGCTCAGGCCGGTTGTCCTTATCCTGTATGGCATGATTTATTTGTTACTAAATTCATGGACATTCAGATATTTGGGGGAAGGTGAAGTAGTAGTTGTTTATGTATTTCCAGTACTTTCCTTGGATTTCAGTGCCTTATATATATATTTGCTGCTTCACTGCCTTTACATACCTACTATTTTCATCATATTCTGTTAAATTATATTGTTGGACCTTAGTGAGTGTCCAGTCGACCTCTCGTTACTACCTCTTTGAGGTTAGATGGGATACTCACTGGGTACATATATATTTATGTACTCATGCTACACTTCTGTACTTAATTGTACAGGTTTCGAGGCTAGTGCATCTGGTTGTTAGACCGGAGCTCGATTCTGATTATAGACGGACCTGACTTCACGGTGAGCTGCTTTCTCCTGGAGATCTTCGGCAGCACCATGGGGTTTCTTTTTCTTACTTACCGTCTATTTCTTTTAGATAGTGGGACTGTATATTATATCTTTTGTATATTCTGTTAGTATGCCCGTAGGACTTGTGACACTAGTTCCTGGCACACACGTGACAACTATTATGGATTACAGGTCTGCGTATATATTGGCTCATGCCTCCTCATGACCGTTTTTGATTAAAAACTGGCTAATTATCCTTGTCAATTTATGTCTTAAGTTTCAAAAATGGAGTATATGTTGAAATTTTTAATCTAATAAGAAGGAACCCTTAGTAAATTGAGTGTTGGCTTGCCTAACCCCGCTGTTGGGCGCCATCACGACCTAAGTTAGGATTTTGGGTCGTGACAACATGGTATCAGAGCACTAGGTTCACGTAAGTCTCACGAGTCACTGGAAAACCCAGTAGATTCTTGCGGATCGGTACGGAGACATCTGTACTTATCTTCAGGAGGCTATAGGGTGTTAGGAAACCTCTCTTTGTTCTTATTCTATCGTGCAATTGATGATTTACTAAACTCATTCTTCTATTCTCTCACATATGGTGAGGATGCGTGCATCTGATGTTCCAGACCCAGGAAGGGCCGCTACCCCCATTGTCCGAGGCCGCGGCAGAGGCCGGGGGAGGGCACCCGCCTGAGGTAGGGGACGAGGGCGTCCCAGAGCTATTCCGGTTCCACCACCAGAGGACCCTATTATAGAGGAGCAGAAAGAGATGCCTCTAGCAGATCCTGCTCTAGTAGACTTCATGACGGCTTCCAGGCAGTCATGGGCCATATGATGAGATTTATGGACACTATATCCCAGACTGGTTTATTTCCAGCAGATCCTGCCACTTCTCAGGCGGGAGGAAGAGTCCAGACCCCTACTGCCCAGGCTGCAAGCCAGATAGAAGCATTACATCATACTCGGGTACACTGCACGTGGGTGGGGTCTAGCCTGTTGCAGCAGCACCTGAGCCCAGATAAGCTACGGACGTCGATCTGCAGAAGTTGTTGGATAGATGGACTCGATTGCACCCTCCAGTATTCGGGGGTGAGCGAGGCGAGGATGCCTAGGATTTTGTGGATAGGTGCATGTACAGACTGCACAACATGAGGATACTAGAGTCCCATGGAGTGGATTTCACTACCTTCCAGTTGGAGGGCAGAGCTCGTAGGTGGTGGCAGTCCTATATTCTCAGCAGGCCAGCAGATTCTCCTCCTGTCACTTAGGAGCAGTTCACGCAGATGTTTCTGGATAGATATATTCCACCCTCTGAGAGGCAAGAGCCGCGGTATCAGTTTGAGCGGCTAGAGCAGGGACAGATGTCAGTGACAGATTATGAGGCCATATTTTCAGAGTTGTCTCTCCATGCACTCACGATACTACCTACTGATGCAGAGAGGGTGCAGAGATTTGTGGCTGGGTTGCATCCAGGTATTAGGGCCACCATGGCCCAAGAGGTGGAGATGGGTACTCCTTATCAGCTCGTGGTAGAGATTGCTCGCAGAATCGAGGGGTATCGGTCGGGGAGCAGGGAGCAGGGGTAGCAAGACAAGAGGGCTAGATTCTCCAGAGATTTCAGAGGTGCCCCAGCTAAGGGCAGAGGTCAGTTCAGCAGTAGTCACCCCAGAAGGCCTTCATATTCAGCACCTCCACCACCTCCCCGAGGTGTTCCAGCGAGGCCTCATTTCAACTCCATGCCAGAGCGTTCCTACCGTCCTCCAGCCATTCCGATTTCACCCAGTGGTTATCCCAGTCATCTGAGGTCCTCCGACCCCTACTTCAGTGCTATGCCAGAGGGACCACATCGCCCTCCGGCCATTCAGGCTTCTTCTTCGGGGCAGAAGACTATGGTACCTGGGGGTTGTTACGAGTGTGGATAGCCAGGTCATATGAGGAGGCATTATCCCAGGTTTCGGGGTAAGTCCGTACAGCAGGGTTATCAGCCGATGAAGCCAAGCCAACACATATCAAACTTTGCAACTTATAATTTTTCTTTGAATGTAGGAATTTATTAATAGCAAAAATTCAGTATGAAGATCCAACAACTATTAGCATTGCACCAAGAACATTCACTACTACAAAGGCACTGCATCAAGTACTCTACAACGCACCATTTGCTATTGCAAACTTATTGCACCAAGCTCTCCGGATTGCTCCATCAATATACGTTACTTCGAAGTAACCATAGCAAGCTCTATGCACCGCATTATACAACTACAAATCAAGCATCGCACCAAGCATCTGCACCGCATTATAAAACTACAAATCAAACATCGCACCAAGCTTCTGCACCACATTATACAACTACAAATCAAGCATCGCACCAAGCTTCTGCACCGCACCAATGTTTAAAATTCCAAATCAAGCACCATGCATCCAGGTTCGTCCACCTAATAACAGAACAATGAGGTAGTCCGCCTAATTAATAGGACATAAGGTCGTCCGCCTGATTAACAGGACACGAGGTAGTCCACCTGACTAATAGGACATGAGGTCGTCCACCTAATTAATAGGACATGAGGTTGTCCACCTAATAATAGGACATGAGGTACTCCGCTTGATAATAGGACATGAGGTACTCCGCCTGATAATATGACACAAGGATTTCCGCTTGATAATAGGACACAAGGTTATCCACCTGATAATAGGATATTAAGGTTGTCCGCCTGAACAATAGGACACTTTAGTGCATATTCACATGCTTTTCATTTATTTATTTCGCCCTAGATGGTCTTGTTTTAACGTCATTACTGAAAGGCCTCATTATCATAAATCATTGCAAAGCACATTTATCAATCGCATATTATTATTGAAAATCATCATTGGCATAAAGCTACATTTTAATCAAATTATTCGCATTGTATAAGTAAACGCCCAAAATGTGTCATTTTCATTAGATTACTTTACAACATATTGCATTTCAATATCTACTCTACTAACGAATTTTCCTAGCATGTTAAGCTTTGCAGGAAATATAATGCAACATGGCGATCGAGTCGAGTTATCGCAAATTATATTTTGAAAACTCATAGTTCTATTTGAGTGCATGAATTTGCTAATAACAAACTCCAGCACGCAAATCCCCAAATTATTGGCACCGCTCCTTGAGTATTTTCTTTTGTAAAGGCACTATATCAAGCTCTCTGCACCATGGATATTCGCTACTGCACCAAGCTCTTTGCATCGCACCCTGAATATTGTTATTATAACTGTGAGCGTGTAATTTTTCACCCACCATATACTCCTACAAAATTCGATAAAATAAATTAATTTCACAATTTTTGTTGAATTTTAGTATTAATTGGGAATTGTTTTGCATTTTTTTTAATATTCATAATTCGTATTCTTAAAATTATTTAAAATCGCATAATTAGGTGCACCATTATTATCAAGAAATTATAAACTCATCATTTGTAATTAATCAAAATAAATAACAACAAAAATGATGTTCCTTCGGCATAATGCAGATTTAAGGAATAATCGTTTAAACTTTGAATGATTAGAGATGTTTAAACTAATTGATTTTACTTTTAATTAACTTATCAATTAATTGGACAAATACTAATTTATAATTGATTACCACATTTTATTAAGTTGTAATTTAATTAAAGTAATTAATTAGTTTGCATTGAGCTCAAAATCGGACCTGGGCTAACTTGCCCAGGCCCAAGAACCCGTCTCTACACCCCAGCCCAATTGAGCCCCATCCGGCCAGCCCAAAAACTCACCCAAAACGACCCCGTATTAAGCCCTTTCTCATCTCAGTCGTTGGATCACTTTGATCCAACAGTCCGGAACTAAGAACCACTACACAATAAATCTGTCCTAACACACCCCTACCCCCTAAGAACTCACCTCCCAAACCACTTAGAGACCCCCCTCGTCCGTCTCTCTCTCTCTCTTCTCTCTAAGAACAAACTCTAGCCGCCTAGGATTCCCACCTTGCTCCGCCCACCGGAAATTGCCTACCGGTGGCGGACGACCTCCAAATAACCCCAAACTCTCACCCTATAACCTTCTACTCCCCCTTAATCCCATCCCACAACCAGTTTGCCAAAAACTCACCCAAAATCGACCGATCTCATATCTGAGATCCATAAAACCCTAAAGACCCACCCTGTCGACTTGAAGACTGCAATGACTCTCACTTACATGAGTTGATAGCCCTTGCTGAGAGCTATCGATTCATGTAGGTTTGGGTTATTTCCAAACCTCGCCGGAATCCGGCCAAACGCCCACTGGTATCCCCCCTCTTTCCCTTTTCCTACCTGTTGTTCTTTGTTTTTGGGTTTTTGTTTCCTTTTCTAATTAAAATCATTACTGTTTAGTCTTTGTTCTCATGTTACTCATTCGTATATGTCACTTTTTTTATTGATTTAACTTCTCAGAATTAACTCATCAAATAGGGTCATATATGTGTATCGCTGTTTTGTTCATGCTTTAGGTCACTGTTTTCATTTTAGTTTAGTCATTAAATGCATGCTCTGATTATGTGGTAGCTATGTTTAGGTTTAATTGTTCTTGTCAATTGATGACTAGGATTATCTGTTAATCATCGATTAAATAGGTCTTCTGGCCTGTTTTCTCAGTTAAATTTGATTACGAGCAGTTAGTTAGTTGATTCATGTTTTTCTTCACTATTTTCCCTAAGTATACTTCCCTATCCCAGATTAGTTGATTCCCTGACTTGTTTTCTGATGTTTAGTCTATTGCTGAAATATTTTCAAATCCTGATTAGATAATTACCTCAACTCGTCTGTTGATTGTAGTGTAGTCTGAAGATTAATCATTCGCCTAGATTATTTTATTAGTTAATTAGGCTCCTAACTTCATTAAGAGTTTAGTTACTAATATAATTAACTAAGATCAAGAAGCAGTCTAATAAACTAACCATTTTTATTAATTGGTAAGTCTTGAAATCTTGTCCAAGATAATTAGTCTGGGATTAACTGACAAAACTAAATCATTTAACCTATGCCTAATAATTAGCCAACACCTAATCAACCTCTTAAACCAGTTTAGAATCAGTAGGGATTAAGCCTCTTAATTAATCAAGTCTAACAACCTAGTTGATTCTATCAATTGATCTAAGTCAAACTAGTTAGGACCAGTTGTGCATTTGAGTTAACTAAGTTCAAAATAATTTCACCTTTAAATAATTTCAACTCCCTCGACCTAGAAGTTAACTTAGCTAACCTCTTAAGTAGTTAACTAAAAAAATCTGTCCAAAGATGATTAGCTTAGGATTAATTAGCTAAAACAAATTAGTTAATTTGGGCTTAATAATTGGTTAAGCCTCTGATTTTAGGTAACCAATTTGAATTACTTAACTAAGTCAGTTTAGTTTAAGTTAAGGAATTAAATTGATTGACCTACTTTATTTAATTAACTTATGGATAATTAGTATGAAAACTATCTTTAGGCATTTAATCATTTAACCTTTAATTAGTTAACCTAACCTTGGTTAAAGAACAACCAGTAGTCACCTGTGGGACCTAACTAGTGTTAGTTAACTATAGTTAAACAATAACCCAAGCAAGTTTAACCCTGGTTACCTAAGGGTAATTTCAGAGACCTCAAGGGGTATATTAGGTATTGTAGGTTAAGAAATCAGATTTTTAAGGGTTGTTTAGGTCATTTCATGGGCTGGAAGTTTCTAGAACAGGGGGGAGCGGTCCCAAAGGATAAGGGTGACAGCTGCCTATGTACTATTTCAGCTTTTGAAATGGGAATATACCATAGGATACCCCATTCCCAAATAGTCTATAAATAGACCCCCTTCCCTTTAGACTAGGAGGAGATTTTTTTTGGACACTCTGAAAATTCACTCTACAACTGCTTTTTACTGAACACTGGAAAACAAATCAGAATAGTTCTTTATTCAAAATGTCTAAAACAAATCAGTAGAAAGGAATCTGTTTTCTCAAGAACTCTTGAAGGTTTTCTGGGGGTCTTCTCAGTGGGTGGTCTTCTTTGATTTGCTTCTGATTTTTTCTGAAATTCCTCTGCTTTGGTTTGTGGAGCTGGGGTTAGTTCTTTGGGTTTCTGTTTGCTGCTGCTGATTTCTCTTCCTCTTTGATGTTTATTGTTCATACTTGACCTTTATTTGGTCAAGTCTCTTTGCTGTTTTTCTCTTAAAAGGTATGTATCAACTCATCTCTTCTCAATGAAATTTTTGGTCTAGAATCCTCATTTGCTGCTCACTGTATAAAAATGGGTTGTTCTTGATAAATAAAGTTGTTGTTTCTGTTTTGTTAGAGCAACTGTGTAGATGTTTATTGGCATGATAACGACTTTGTGAGTATGATAGGTAATGTTTTGATGTTAGTATTTCTCCTGTTGATGCATGATTATTTGCTTCAGATTATATTTATATAAATGTGATAAGTACTCATAGTCTATATTAGGGAACAAGCTGCATCAGGGTGTTGAATATGACCTTCTCTATGGTCAGATTCCATAAATAAGAATGCAGAAATATGCTTTCGATTAGGTCTCTTTGGTCAATAAAGAGATTCAATAAGCAAGTCTCTAGATAGTTTAGGATATTGGCATTAGGGTAGATGAATATGACTTGTTAATAGTCAAATTCACCCCTTAGTAGTGCACGAACATTAGTATGGTTGGCTGAAGTTTACCCTTTTAAAGGGTATGAAATATGTAATTAAGAAAGGCATTAGAGTGAGGACTCTGAACCTTTGAATGTTCAGATTCATCCTTTAAAATGCCTAAATAAGCAAGTTTCTATATAGTTTAGAATTATGTTAGTATTAGCACTAGGGTAGATGAATCTGACTTTTAAATAGTCAAATTCACCCCTTGGTAGTGCATAAACAGTAGCCTAGGGTGCTAGAAATCACCCTTACGGATATAGAGTGGGTAATTAAAAGGCCCCCTTAGAGAAAAGGATATGAACCCCTCAATATGATCAGATTTATTCTCATAAAATGCGTAAATGATCAAGTTAAGGAATTAATATGGACTAAAGGTCCCAAGTATAAAAATGACAAGTCCAGAGGTGAATTGATCCTCTTATGATCACATTCACCCTGAGAAAGTGCATAAATAATTCTACCAGGTAATATGGTTTGAACACAAGAATTATAAGAATTAAAATTGACCTTTCCATGGTCAGTTTGGTTTTGGTAGTTGCATAACACTCAATCAAATAGGGTGTTTACATATTCCGAAGGAAGGCACAAGTGTATGGCCTTAAAAGAATTCAAGTTAGGCAAATTAGCAAAAAAAAAATTTCTTTTCTTTCCATTTTTCTGAAAAGTGTATTTAGATGGGAGTAGTTTAAATTCATTTTTAGAATTATTGTAATTAAAGACTGGACTGTATTATGTTATGATGGCTAATTTGGGTATATGGAAATAGGCCAAAGTATTAAAAATAGCATGTCAAGGCATGAATTAGCCTGAACCCCAGGCTGTTGAGCCTAAGGTATATCGAAGCCCTCCAAGATTCAATGTCATACTATTCTGTCTGAAATTTGAAGTTTATTTAGTATAGCCTGTAGAAAAAATATAAATATCTTTAAGTCTGACATGACTCTTCTACTAAATTTAAGCTGTATTTTACAGTGATTACGTATGTTAGGCATTCGACTATTTAGGATCAATTGATATTAGAAAATGTCTTCAAAACTCGTGTAATTTTGGTATTAAAACTGATCTGTCCGAAATTCCAGATTTCATTGTGAAAACTGGTGTTTTTTTTTAAAGTCCCATGATTTACTTATTCGGAACCTGATGAATTTGGGATATATAAGTATAGTCTTCCCAAACAGTACCTCTTTAGTAACTGAAAAATAATATTAAGCGTGCAAATTTGCTTCTGATTGTTGTTCAAGAATCATGAATTCATATTTCTGTTTGTATCCTTGATTTCTTTAATCTTGTTTAGCTAAATTATACATATCGCTTCTTTCATAAATGGCACGTACTAGGATTTGGCCAAAGGGGTAATTGATAAATTGGGCTAAAATATGGCCAAAGCCCGAAATATGTTATCTTTAGGCTATTGGACATTATTTTAGGCAATCCTTAGGTAGAGTGAATACCTTTAGTTTGAAATTAGATCACTACCTCAAAATTACCCTAAACTACACTCGGGAGTGGCAACTTATGCCCCCGACCCTTAACTCCAAACAACTAAATAAAAACGCACATAACAATCATGGGTGCATTTCATGTGACGTGTTTTCCATGTGTCCAAAATCAACAAGTGTACGCCATCGTAACTTGTCCAAGATAAATCCATAAATGTCCTAATAATCTTAAAACCAAAACGCTCTTTCGAAAAAATAGAAAACTTAAATATCGCCTCAAATAGGCACTATAAAATCGTCATGACCATAGTCTTGACCACGTAATCTACACTCAGGTGTGACAACTCATGTCCCTGTCTTGAACTTCAAATTATATTAAAATCACACGTAGCAATCGCGGGTGCATTTCATGTGACGCGGTTGTGATGTGTCCAAAAACAACAAGTGCACGCCATCGTGACTTGTTTAAGATAAATCCATAAATATTAAAAGCAGTCAAAAAGTAGGAAGGCTAAAAATGCACAATAGGTTTAAAATATGTAAATAATTAGATAATTAGGCCAAATATTAATAGTTAAGCGACCGTGCTAGAACCACGGAACTCGGGAATGCCTAACACCTTCTCCCGGGTTAACAGAATTCCTTACTCAGATTTCTGGTCGCAGACAACTTAAAACAAAGTCAAAATTTCCTTGGTTTGGGATTTTTAAAATAAAACGGTGTCCCGGAACATCGTCAAAAATTCGGGTGGCGACTCTAAAAACTAAAATAAATCCCAAATCCGAATAATGTCACTTTAATTTGAAAAACTCCCTTATTATCCTCATAGGGGTGGGAAAAGGAGGTGTGACAGCTCTGGCGAATCTGCTGGGGATTTAGAAGCCAAAATTTCTGGTTTAGGGTTCAGAATTCGAGCTTAGAATAACTGTTATATATGGCTTTATTATCTGATTTTACATGTTTGAACCTAATGTGCTAAATTCCGCTTTTACCGCTTTGATATTATCTGTTACGATGGCGTACACTTGTTGATTTTGGACAAGTTACGATGGCGTACACTTGTTGATTTTGGACACATGGAAAACACGTCACATGAAATGCACCCATGATTGTTATGTGCGTTTTTATTTAGTTGTTTGGAGTTAAGGGTCGGGGGCATAAGTTGCCACTCCCGAGTGTAGTTTAGGGTAATTTTGAGGTAGTGATCTAATTTCAAACTAAAGGTATTCACTCTACCTAAGGATTGCCTAAAATAATGTCCAATAGCCTAAAGATAACATATTTCGGGCTTTGGCCATATTTTAGCCCAATTTATCAATTACCCCTTTGGCCAAATCCTAGTACGTGCCATTTATGAAAGAAGCGATATGTATAATTTAGCTAAACAAGATTAAAGAAATCAAGGATACAAACAGAAATATGAATTCATGATTCTTGAACAACAATCAGAAGCAAATTTGCACGCTTAATATTATTTTTCAGTTACTAAAGAGGTACTGTTTGGGAAGACTATACTTATATATCCCAAATTCATCAGGTTCCGAATAAGTAAATCATGGGACTTTAAAAAAAAACACCAGTTTTCACAATGAAATCTGGAATTTCGGACAGATCAGTTTTAATACCAAAATTACACGAGTTTTAAAGATATTTTCTAATCTCAATTGAATCCTAAATAGTCGAATGCCTAACATACGTAATCACTGTAAAATATAGCTTAGATTTAGTAGAAGAGTCATGTGAGACTTAAAGATATTTACATTTTTTCTACAAGCTATACTAAATAAACTTCAAATTCCAGACAGAATAGTATGACATTGAATCTTGGAGGGCTTCGATATGCCTTAGGCTCAACAGCCTGGGGTTCAGGCTAATTCACGCCTTGACAGGCTATTTTTAATAGCGTGGCCTATTTCCATATACCCAAATTAGCCATCATAACATAATACAGTCCAGTCTTTAATTACAATAATTCTGAAAATGAATTTAAACTACTGCCACTAAATACATTTTTCAGAAAAATGGAAAGAAAAAAAAAGGAATTTTTTTTTGCTAATTTGCCTAACTTGAATTCCTTTAAGGCCATACACTTGTGCCTTCCTTCGGAATCTGTAAACACCCTAATTGATTGAGTATTATGCAGCTACCAAAACCAAACTGACCATGGAAAGGTCAATTTTAATTCTTATAATGCTTGTGTTCAAACCATATTACCTGGCATAATTATTTATGCACTTTCTCAGGGTGAATGTGATCATAAGAGGATCAATTCACCTATGGACTTGTCATTTTTATACTTGGGACCTTTAGTCCATATTAATTCCTTAACTTGATCATTTAGGCATTTTATGAGAATAAATCCGATCATATTGGGGGATTCAGATCCTTTTCTCTAAGAGGGGCTTTTAATTACTCACTCCATATCCGTAAGGGTGATTTCTAGCACCCTAGGCTACTGTTTATGCACTACCAAGAGGTGAATTTGACTATTTAAAAGTCAGATTCATCTACCCTAGTGCTAATACTAACATAATTCTAAACTATATAGAAACTTGCTTATTTAGGCATTTTAAAGGATGAATCTGACCATTCAAATGTTCAGAGTCCTCACTCTAATGCCTTTCTTAATTACATATTTCATACCCTATAAAAGGGTAAACTTCAGCCAACCATACTAATGTTCGTGCACTACTAAGGGGTGAATTTGACTATTAACAAGTCATATTCATCTATCCTAATGCCAATATCCTAAACTATCTATAGACTTGCTTATTGAATATCTTTATTGACCAAAGAGACCCAATCGAAAGCATATTTCTGCATTCTTATTGATGGAATCTGATCATAGAGAAGGTCAGATTCAACACCCTGATGCAACTTGTTCCCTAATATAGACTATGAGTACTTATCACATTTATATACATATAATCTGAAGCAAACAATCATGCATCAACAGGAGAAATACTTGCATCAAAACATTACCTATCATACTCACAAAGTCGTCATCATGCCAATAAACATCTACACAGTTACATCTAACAAAACAGAAACAACAACTTCATTTATCAAGAACTGCCCAGTTTTATACAGTGAGCAGCAAATGAGGATTCTAGTCCAAAAATTTCATTGAGAAGAGATGAGTTGATACATACTTTTTAAGAGAAAAACAACAAAGAGACTTGACCAAATAAAGGTCAAGTATGAACAATAAACAACAAAGAGGAAGAGAAATCAGCAGCAGCAAACAGAAACCCAAAGAACTAACCCCAGCTCCCCAAACCAAACCAGAGGAATTTAAAAAAAAAAAAATCAGAAGCAGATCAAAGAAAACCACCCACTGAGAAGACCCCAAGAAAACCTTCAAGAGTTCTTGAGAAAACAGATGCCTTTCTACTGATTTGTTTTAGACATTTTGAATAAAGAACTATTCTGATTTGTTTTCCAGTGTTCAGTAAAAAGCAGTTGTAGAGTGAATTTTTAGAGTGTTCAAAAAGCAAATCTCCTCCTAGTCTAAAGGGAAGGGGGTCTATTTATAGACTATTTGGGAATGGGGTATCCTATGGTATATTCCCATTTCAAAAGCTGAACTAGTACATAGGACAACTGTCACCCTTATCCTTTGAGACTGCTCCCCCTGTTCTAGAAACTTCCAGCCGATGAAATGACCTAAACAACCCTTAAAAATCTGATTTCTTAACCTACAATACCTAATATACCCCTTGAGGTCTCTGAAATTACCATTAGGTAACCAGGGTTAAACTTGCTTGGGTTATTGTTTAACTATAGTTAACTAACACTAGTTAGGTCCCATAGGTGACTACTAGTTGTTCTTTAACCAAGGTTAGGTTAACTAATTAAAGGTTAAATGATTAAATGCCTAAAGATAGTTTTCATACTAATTATCCATATTTAAGTTAATTAAATAAAGTAGGTCAATCAATTTAATTCCTTAATTTAAACTAAACTGACTTAGTTAAGTAATTCAAATTGGTTACCTAAAATCATAGGCTTAACCAATTATTAAGCCCAGATTAACTAATTTATTTTAGCTAATTAACCCTAAGCTAATTGTCTTTGGACAGATTTTTTAGTTAACTACTTAAGAGGTTAGCTAAGTTAACTTCTAGGTCGAGGGAGTTGAAATTATTTAAAGGTGAAATTATTTTGAACTTAGTTAACTCAAATGCACAACTGGTCCTAACTAGTTTGCCTTAGATCAATTGATAGAAACAACTAGGTTGTTAGACTTGATTAATTAAGAGGCTTAATCCCTACTGATTCTAAACTGGTTTAAGAGGTTGATTAGGTGTTGGCTAATTATTAAGCCTAGGTTAAATGATTTGTTTTAGTCAGTTAATCCCATACTAATTATCTTGGACAAGATTTCAAGACTTACCAATTAATAAAAATGGTTAGTTTATTAGAATGCTTCTTGATCTTAGTTAATTATATTAGTAACTAAATTCTTAATGAAGTTAGGAGCCTAATTAACTAATAAAATAATCTAGACGAACGATTAATCTTCAGACTACACTACAATCAACAAATGAGTTGAGGTAATTATCTAATCAGGCTTTGAAAATAATTCTGCAATAGACTAAACATCATAAAACAAGTCAGGGAATCAACTAATCTGGGATAGTGAAGTATACTTGGGGAAATTAGTGAAGAAAAACATGAATCAACTAAACTAACTGCTCGTAATCAAATTTAACTGAGAAAACAGGCCAGAAGACCTATTTAATCGATGATTAACAGATAATCCTAGTCATCAATTGACAAGAACAATTAAACCTAAACATAGCTACCACATAATCAGAGCATGCATTTAATGACTAAACTAAATTGAAAACAATGACCTAAAGCATGAACAAAACAGTGATACACATATATGACCCTATTTGATGAGTTAATTCTGAGAAGTTAAATCAATAAAAGAAGTGACATATACGAATGAGTAACATGAGAACAAAGACTAAACAATAATGATTTTAATTAGAAAAGGAAACAAAAACCCAAAAACAAAGAACAACAGATAGGAAAAGGGAAAGTGGGGGATACCAGTGGGCGTTTGGCCGGATTCCGGCGAGGTTTGGAAATAACCCAAACCTACATGAATCGATAGCTCTCAAAAAGGGCTATCAACTCATGAAAGTGAGAGTAATTGACAGTCTTCAAGTCGACAGGGTGGGTATTTAGGGTTTTATGGATCTCAGATCTCAGATCGGTCTATTTTGGGTGAGTTTTTGGGCAAACTGGTTGTGGGATGGGATTAAGGGGGAGGATAAGGTTATAGGGTGAGAGTTTGGGGTTGTTTGGAGGTCGTTCGCCACTGGTAGGCAATTTCCGGTGGGCGGAGCAAGGTGGGAATCCTAGGCGGCTAGGGTTTTTTTTTTAGAGAGAAAAGAGAGAGAGAGAGACGGGTGAGGGGGGTCTCTAAGGGGTTTGGGAGGTGAGTTCTGAGGGGGGTAGGGGCATGTTAGAACAGATTTATCGTGTAGGGGTTCTTAGTTCCGGACCGTTGGATCAGAGTGATCCAACGGCTGAGATGAGAAGGGGCTTAATACGGGGTCGTTTTGGGTGAGTTTTTGGGCCGGCTGGATGGGGCTCAATTGGGCTGGGGTGTAGGGACGGGTTCTTGGGCCTGGGCAAGTTAGCCCAGGTCCGATTTTGAGCTCAATTCAAACTAATTAATTACTTTAATTAAATTACAACTAAATAAAATGTGGTAATCAATTATAAATTAGTCTTTGCCCAATTAATTGATAAGTTAATTAAAAGTAAAATCAATTAGTTTAAACATCTCTAATCATTCAAAGTTTAAACGATTATTCCTTAAATCTTCATTATGCCGAAGGAACATCATTTTTGTTGTTATTTATTTTGATTAATTACAAATGATGAGTTTATAATTTCTTGATAATAATGATGCACCTAATTATGCGATTTTAAATAATTTTAAGAAGACGAATTATGAATATATAAAAACAATGCAAAACAATTCCCAATTAATACTAAAATTCAACAAAAATTGTGAAATTAATTTATTTTATCGAATTTTGTAGGAGTATATGGTGGGTGAAAAATTACATGCTCACAGCTGCCCCTCTTTGCTTGAAAACATGAAGAGTTTTTGGGCAAAGACAAAGTGAGCCGTTATGAACAAACTTTTACCTAGTCAAATATTCCATGTGAAGCGTTTTTGAAAAGTTTGACCGAACCCTGCTTCAGAGGTTGCCTACATATCCTCGCCTATAAAGGAATCAGATCAGTGTAGTTCTGGAGGTTTTGGTAGCTGGGACTACCGAGTAATTGTGGCTTCACTGTGGTTGCTGTTGTTACTGCTGATGATCTCCTTATTACACCTAAGTACAAAATGAATGACTAACTAAAACCTGTCAGCTGCTAAATTACAAGATTCCTATCTAGGACTTGGTCTTGAGTCTTGATCTTTTGCTGACTCTGACCTGGATCCTGATGCTTGTTAGTCGCAGGTGCTGGTTTTTGTCTTGTCGTTCCTAGGATCAAAGCAGGACATACTGGACGGATGACTTCAATCTCGTCCTGAATAGTCCATATATTCCCCGTTTGTGCACTTTTGGATTCAATCTTCTCTTTCTTCTTCTTTTTTTGTTTTATTTTTGTTATTTTGGATCGATACTTCTTCTTTGGTTGTCTCGAGTTCCAATGTTCTAGAAACGTAATCTGCACAAAATCAAAACAAACGAACGAAGTTTTCTGCCCCAGTTTTTACTAGGAAAATTTTGTGAGTTGTTGTAATAAAATCTATGCTATCTTATTATTGAAAGAAATAAAGGGTCGGGAACTGTGTACTCGGAGTGAATGCAGACTAGGGGTGGATACCATATGCCTAAAAGGTGAAATCAACTAGGGATTGGGGACCCTATGTTGGAAAAGATCGACAGCTCGTGTTGTCGTCAAGAAGAGATCACCGGGTTATGCCGGTGTCTGGAAAGGTCAACAGGTTATGTTGTTGCCTGAAATAGAGATTACTGGGTTATGCCAGTGTCTGGAGATGATCAACATGTTATGTGGTTGTCAGGAAGATCGCTAGGTTATGCTGGTGTCTGGAAAGGTCAACAGGTTATGTTGTTGCCTGAAATAGAGATTACTGGGTTATGCCAGTGTCTGGAGATGATCAACATGTTATGTTGTTGTCAGGAAGATCGCTAGGTTATGCTGGTGTCTGGAAAGGTCAACAGGTTATGTTGTTGCCTGAAATAGAGATTACTGGGTTATGCCAGTGCCTGGAGATGATCAACAGGTTATGCTATTGTCAGGAAGATCGCCAGGTTATGCTAGTGTCTGGAAAGGTCAACAGGTTATGTTGTTGCCTGAAATAGAGATTACTGGGTTATGCCAGTGTCTGGAGATAATCAACAGGTTGTGTTGTTGTCAGGAAAAGAAGAGATCACCGGGTTATGTCGGTGTCTGCTTGGATGCGGGACCCTACATTGGCATCAACTGAGGACTGGGATATCCTTGGTTGGAAAATGTTTGGCTAGGGGTTGAGGACCCTATGCTACTTTAGGGTTGCGTCATATTCGACTGCATTTCTTCTTCTTCTTCTTCTTCTTCTTTTTTTCTCTCTTTTTTTTTATTATTTTTTTTATTTTATTTTATTTATTCTCTTTCAGGCATGCGGGAAAGGATTTTTTAGGAGAAAACTTCCCTTTTTTTGGAGTCAATGTTGCAGAGCTCCTTCTAGCCCTTGCGCAATTTCTTTTGGTTGCACCTGCTTGTTGCACGGTTGCTTTCGAGCTGCACCTGTTTCATATTTTCAAACAAAGAACAATTCGTTAGTTTGAAACGGTGGTTGGTTTTGCGGCCTTGATTCTCAACTGCTTGATCTCAGTTCTTTTGATGAAGATCTCAACCACTTGCTTGCTTGTTTGCTAGCTGGGGATTGGGTTTCATCTCTAATCCCGGGGGCCTCGGCTTTCCAGATTTCACCGTGGCGACTGGTCACGTGGGACCCAACATTTTATTTTGCCTTTGTAGGCTTTTCACTTGCTTTTTCTTTTGGACTTCCAGAGAATTGGGGAGGAGTTTTGGCCCCTCAAATTCTGCTGTGACGGTTAGTCGTGTGGGACTTAACCTTTCCAACTCTATTTCGCCTTTATTGGTTTTTTCATTCCTGACTTTCTTCCAACTGTAACTTTAGGTCCTTTGGAATATTTCGGCTTTTCAAACCTTGCCAAGATGGTTAGCCACGCGGGGCTCAACCTTTCAACTTCAATCGCCTTTATAGGCACTTCATTTTGATTTCCTCCTTTCAAGGTTTTGAGTTTGAATCATCAGCCATTGTGGCCAGTCGGGATTGACTCGATGCCCCTGACGAGGCTG
>MDKJ01279660.1:0-53109 GCA_005239525.1 Nicotiana knightiana | reverse complement strand
AGGATTATATTTGCAACGCCCGCTTAGTCTTCTACAAGACATAGTTGAGCATGATCAGTACATCACCACCGTCTTGTTGTAATTACAGGGGACGACAGTAGTATTCTTCACGGGAGTCTGCGACGCGCAGCTAATAACCATGGGATAATTCAGACTTGGTGAAATTATTTTCCCCCGCGCCACATACGTCCCTTTTGGCACGTACATTTTTGGGCCGTTCATCGTTTCTTTGTTGAACTGTAACCTTCTGGGAGGACTTAACACACTTTGTTCCTTCCTGGGTGCCTTGGGGACATAAAGAACATCGTCTTTAGAGGGTCCCATATTTGTCTTGGCTTCAGCCTTCCCTGTGGCCTAGGGGACGGGGTTACTCTTCTTCATTTTATTGACTGGTTTGGGTGCCGCCTTGGGCTTTTTCTCCACATCTGCGATGGCGATGATATCTTTTAAAGCTGGATCAAAATCCTGGTCTTCACAAATCATGCCAATGACGGGCCTATTATTGTGAGTGGGCAATGGATTGTTCGTCACATTGGGAGCCTCTTCATCCCTTAGCACCACCTTCTTTTGTTCTATAAGGCTTTCTACAGCCCGTTTGAGGGTCCAGCAATCCTCCGTGTCGTGCCCTTCTGCTCCGGAATGGTAGGCACAATTGGTACCCCGTCTATATGATGGCGATTGAGGATTCTGCCCGTTCGGAGGTACGGGCTGCAGGAGTCCCATCTGGACTAACTTTGGGAAGAGGCTGGAATATGGCTCGCCGATGGGAGTGAAATTAAGTCTCCTTGGCGCTTCACGGGGATACGCATTGTATGGGTAGTTGTTTTGAGGAGGGCGTGGATTATATGGAGCTAGGGGATGATGGTTATTTCTTGGGGGTGGAGCTCTGTTCTGGTTGTATTGTTGTTGTGGCCTGGGATGTGGCTGAGCGTTCATCACCACATAGGGAAAAAGGGGTGTAGCATAAGCTGCGTCTTGGTGAGGATAGTAATGTTGGGAAGCTTTTGGAAATGGATGTGGGTATTGACGAGAATTCCTGACATCAGAAACCATCATGGCCCCTTCTTCTTTCTTCTTTCTATTGGCTGTACTCCCAGATCCGCTTTGGATGGCCTGAGAGGTTGCTCTTATGGCAGATTGGCTCAGGATACGACCGATTTTTAGACCATTCTCAACCATTTCTCCAATTTTGATTGCTTCCGCAAATGGTTTGCCCATGTCGGACATCATATTTTGGAAGTAATCAGCTTCCTGTGCTTGTAGAAAGACACTGACCATTTCAACCTCATCCATCAGAGGTTTATCCCTGGAGGCCTACTCGCACCACTTAATAGCGTACTCTCTGAAGCTTTCTGAGGATTTATTTTTGAGATTGGATAGAGAGTTCCTATCGGGAGCGATGTCCATGTTGTATTGGAATTGTCGAACAAAGTCCCACGCCAGGTCATCCCATATGTGCCAGCGGGATATATCCTGGTCCATGTACCATTCAGATGCAATCCCTGTCAAGCTTTCTCCGAAATATTCCATGAGAAGTTCCTCTTTCCCACCTGCTCCTCGGAGCTAGTTGCAATACTTTTTCAGATGAGCTATGAGGTCCCCATGCCCGTCATATTTTTCAAAATTGGGGATTTTAAACTCGAGAGGCAAGTGGACGTGCGGGAACATGCACAAGTCTGCATAGGAGACGCTTTTCTGCCCGCTTAGCCCCCGTATATTCTTGAGGCTCTGCTCAATACTCTTCATTTTTCGAGCCATTTCTTCGTGCTTGGGGATTTTCTTATCTTGTCCCAAAGTGACCTCATACTGAGGTTATTGGGGGTATGAATTGAGAGTAACATGAGTGGTATCCAGATGGACGGATGGTGTTTGGAATGTGAATGCTGGTGGCTCGAAGCTTGGCCCAGAGATAGTCGGTGGAGCCGTGGCAGAGATTGGTGGTGCGGTGAAGATGTTGGAAGAAACACCGGAAAACAGGGCCTGGGTGCGAACCCCAGAAGGCCTTCGACAAAGTGAGCCGACATAGTTGGATATCCAAACATCGTGGCTGGGTAACTTATGGGGATGTTAGAGGTCCCGCCTGTCCTGGGAATTATCTCTGGGAAACCGGGATGGTACTGGGCGGTTCCCTACCATTGGACCATGCGTCCCACATTTCCAGCATGCGGCAACGCAGAGTCCTGTTCTCTTCAGCTGTTGCTGACTCAGATGTTGGGATGACTGGATTCAGGTCTTCCACGGAAGAGTTGACGATTGATAAGTGACTTTCTGATGTCATTTCTATGCTCCCTTTTGATCTAGTGAACTATGGATGGGAAGCCAGGTTACCGCAAAACCAACCACCTAAAAACACCTTAAAAGATTGAACCAACAAAATGTTAGGTTTAAGCATTTATCACATAGGTAATTACACGTTTGGGGTATGCAATGCACCTAGGAAATTAAATGCTTTCTATATGTTTTGCAATAGTTGTGTATTTCATCCCGGCTTTATTTCTCGGTTTTGAACTTTTCCCTTTTCTTTGTCATTTTATCACTCTTTTCCTTCTTTTGTTATTATTTTCCGCTCTTTTATTCTTTACTCGGTTTCCTTTCTTGAGGTTATGATCGAATCCTATGTGAATTGCCTATGTATCACGGTGCCGCGTGAATCAGATCATCACATAGTTCAAGGGATAAATCTGAGGGAAATAAATATTTTTCTAAAACTTTCATTCATTAGAAAAAAAAATACTTCCGATTACAAAAAGTTTTAGCCCATTTTTGGAAATTTAAAATTACAAAACAGACTCAACACATACTTTTCTTTAAAATGTAAAAAGCTACAGTGGACTTAGACAGGACAGTAACATGAAAACAAAATACAGACTCGAGAAAACATTAAGAGTACATCAGTTCTTCCAATGATCCAGGGACTCGCGGAGCATCATTCGGCCTTGCCATGGGCCTGCGTACCATATCTTGCTGGAGGCGGCATAGGTAATCCATTATCTTCTGGAGGAAGTTCATTACCGCTGAGAAGAAGGTGGTCCGAGCCATATCTTCGCATTCCTGGCATTTGGTGACAATGTAATCGGCTATATCCCAGACTCTTTGCCTGATGATACCTTTTTCCTGAAGTAGACGCCCGATCTGCTGGGATCTTGCCTCTAAAACCTGCAGGTCTTCGTGACTCTGCTCTTGCCATTGTTGTAATTCGTCTTCCATCTGAGCTATCATGGCGTAGCACTGTTCCCTTTCTGCCTTAAATCTTTTTGCTTGCTTGGCCGTTTCGTTTTCAAAGGTTGCCATCCTTTCTTTTAAGCCCATAACTTCTTGGTCATGCTTTCTCTTCATTTTTTGCACAAATTCTGCTCTTTCTTCTGCATTCTTTGCCAATTTTGCTCGAACTTGGGTCAAATCCTCTTCGGCTTTGTCCAAGTCATCACCATAGCTACGAAACTTTTGCCTGAGGCTGGTGACAATCTTTCGTCAGCTCTGCTTCTCTCAGGGTTTTTAATGGCCATTCTCATTTTCTGGATCTGATCACGGAGGACCTCATTTTCTTTGTTCAACCGGTTTCTTTCCCCTTTCAGCTGTTGCTGTTTGTAAATTGTTTTCAAATTTAAGCTCCATGATCTGGGCCTCCAGCTTACTTATTGTAGCCCGGTAGTTGTTTTCCTTCTCTATCCAAACCCAGTGTTCTTGTGTCTGCTTAGTAAAATGCTGCACGTGAGGTCTTTTCGCAGGTCGCTCCGATTCTTGGTGCTCTCTGCCTCTTATTCCATACCAAGACGTGTAGGCAGGCTCCACTTCCCCCTTGGATAAATTTCTTACCCGAGTCTGAGGTTCTAAAAATATGCACTGGTCCAGATCTGACGGACCCTGTCTTCAGGAAATGCAGCTCTCGGACATAACTCAATGGCTTGTTGGCTTAAGTCCTCATCATGTGGAACACCCTGTTGTCTTCCCAACTGCCGTAAGACCCGATGTGGGACATATGGCTGAATGCTTCGCAGACCCATTAACAAAAGATAGCACACCTCAGCAGATATATTGATAACCTCGCCGACAGGGAGCCACTCGAATGTCCACTCGATTCGGTCGGCAGTCAATGAACTCAAATATGAGTGCCAAGCCTCTTTGCCTTCAGGAAATTTGTGGCCCTCTACCCGAGTACCATGTTCTTCGATACAATTCAAACCGGTTAAGCCATAGTTCATGTAGCCTGGGCGGTGACAGAGGTGCTCGATCATCCAGATTTGTAGGAGCAGATTGCACCCTTCAAAGAATTTTCCTCCAGACTGGCAAATCGTCAAGGCGCGGTAAATCTCAGCTAAAACCATCGGTATAAGGGTGCCATTGGACTTTTTTATAATTAAATCCGCCATCCCCACCGGTCCGATATCTATGAGTCCGTCACTCCTTGGGCAGATTAAGGTGCCCAGGAATGCTACCACGAAAGCTAGCCCCCAGCGGGCTTCCCATTTAGCCTGGTTCTTGTGAGTTAGACCAGTGTTGTCCACTTCATAACCCCGAGGATCTCCATAATGTTCGTACAGAAAATAGAAAGTGCAGAAACCTTCGGACATGTGTGGGTCTTGGACGTCCCGACTAATGTTCAAAAGATCCAAGAACTTATGTGGAGTTATCGCCTTAGGTGCCACCGCATACCGACTTATGAGATTGTCATCGAGACCGGCATACCCCGCTATTTCCTCCAGCGAGGGTGTAAACTCAAAGTCTGAAAAGTGGAATACGTTGTGAGGGGATCCCAAAATGATACTAGAGCTTCGACGATGTCCAACCTTGGCTTGATTTTTAGAAGACCAGTAAGTCTGCCTAAAGCTTTTACAGCAGACTTTCTACTAACTTCCCCCAAGTCGCTCCACCACATATGGAGTCCCAAGGGGATTTCCTCGACGGCCCTAAACGGAATGTTTTCAACTGTATTCATCCTGCACATTTGTTTTGATTAAAAACCACAAAAATTTTGACCGAATGCGAAAAAGTGTTATTTTTTGCAAAAAGTTTTGTAATAAGGAAAATGGACCATCTTTGCGAATACGAACCTTCAATACTTCGGGTAGAAAGTTTTTAGGGCTGCGTTCGCTAGTTGGGTCAAAATTTGGAAAAAAACCACAGGCGGCTACTTTTGTAAAAATAGCCTTCCGGTGCCCCGTTTGGGCAATTTGGCTATTTATGCAAGAATGGCGTCACCTAGTTTTATTTAGGACCATATCTTTTGATTTTGAAAAATAAGGTTGGAACTGATGAGGGTTGCCTACGTATCCCACACCGTTGAGAATCAAACAAGGCGTAGTTCGGAAAAATCTTGACTGATTAAAAATATACACCTACTCACTTTATTTTGGAATATTATTTTCTTTCTTCATTTTCAGAAATTTTGGTAGAGTTTCGGGATATTTCAAATATAGGGATTTTCAAGGTGAATTTTCTATTCTACCTCACTCTTGGTTTTTCTGTTTCTTTTTATTTTTTAGCCGGTCAACACACAAGCCGAAACAAATAAATGTACAAGTAGCAGGTAAGATGCATCAGGATAGTCTTTCATTTCGGGTACACCTGTCTTAAACGGACCCAACCCCTGTGTTGATTCTCCTAAGTCAAATGCATGTGATGCAGATAAGCGTTCCTATTAGGGATCCGTCATGAGGTTTTGTTATTCTAGGTTTAGACCTATGGTTTTGTTCTAGACCAGGCTTACCTGAGCGGATAGCTCGAGCCGAGGTCGGGGGAGCGTACCGGAAATATAGAAGCTTCACCGGCTTTGCAACTTGTCCGTACCTCGTTCTAAAATTTGGATTTGACTCTAACAGAAAAGAAGTCACACAAAGTGCACACCTCCCAGATGATTTAGAAGACTCAGAGAGAAGAGGGTTTCATAACAGTTTATATACAGTCCAAATAATATCAAAGCGGTAAAAAGCAGCATTTAACACATTAGGCTCAAAACACGTAAAATCAGACAATCATGAAAGCCAAATATAACAGTTATTCTAAGCTCGAATTCTTGAACCCTAAACAATAGATTCTGGGTTCGGTCCCCAGCAGAGTCGCCAGAGCTGTCACACCTCATTTTTCACTACCCCGAGAAATTCAAGGGTAATAAGGGAGTTTTTTCAATTAAAGTGAAATTATTCGGATTTGGGATTTATTATTATTTTTTAGAGTCGACACCCGGATTTTTGATGATGTTCCGTGACACCATTTTATTTTAAAAATCCCAAACCGAGGAAATTTTGACTATGTTTTAAGTTGTCTATGACCAGAAAATCGAGTAAGGAATTCTATTAACCCGGGAGAAGGTGTTAGGCATTTCCGAGTTCCGTGGTTCTACCACGGTCGCTTAACTATTAATATTTGGCCTAAATTATCTGATTATTTACATATTTTAGCCTATTGTGCATTTAACCGCTTAATTTTTAACCACTTTTAGTATTTATGGGTTTATCTTGAAACAAGTTACGATGGCGTGCACTTGTTTGTTTTTTGGACATATTATAACTACACCACATGAAATGCACCCGCAATTACAACATGTGATTTTTATTATAATTTGAAGTTGAAGACGGGGACATGAGTTGTCGCACCCAAGTGTAGATTACGTAGTCAAAACTATGGTCGTGACGGTTTTATAGTGCCTATTTGAGGCGATGTTTGATTATTCTTTATGTTTTCTATTTTGAAGGAACATTTTAGTTTTATGATCAATTAGGACGTTTATAGATTTATCTTAGACAAGTCACGATGGCGTGCACTTGTTGTTCTTGAACACATGGCAAACACGTCACATGAAATGCACCATGGTTGCTATGTGTATTTTTATTAATTGTTTAGAGTTGAGGGTCGGGGGCATGAGTTGCCACTCCCGAGTGTAGGTTATGGTAATTTTTGGAATGATACTTGATTTTACCCAATTTTCATACTAAAGGTATCATTCTACCTAGAGGATTGCCCAAAATGATGTTCACTAGCCTAAAAGACAGCATGTTTCGGGCTATGACCATGTTTTAGCCCATTAATTATTTAACCTTCTTGGACAATCCTATTTATGACTAATTATGAAAGATGGGAAGCTATATAATTTAATTAGATGTATGCTAATAATGACAGGTTTTCAAAGAAATCCTAAAGAAAACAGAATCACAGATTTACAAATCTTAAATATCCATCATGTATTAAAAAAAAACGAATAAGCACATTCAGCTACATTAGAACATTTAACTAAACGATTTGACTCAATTTCATATATACGATCCAGTTCATAACTTATGCATATTGAGGGGATTCGTATATCTATTGTTATAGGTTCATCTAAATAAACATCTACTGAATTTGACAGGCGGAACTGTTTTTATACCTTTCAAAATTTATCAAAGACAAAGCAAACAGTTTTCTTTTTTTAAGGTAAATCAATATGAATTTAAGAGAACAGGTTTTTCTTTTTGGTGTTCAGAAAGTTTAGCACGGGACGAGTTGAATTAAAAATAATCTAGTAAGTTCCAATTATATTGAAACAACCGAGTTTTGAAATAACTGCTTCTGAAAACCCGATAAAAATGTTTATGAAAGGTTCCATGGGGACTGATTCGAACACTAAGTCTTCTTTTGATTAAGAACCTATTTTGGTTTTGAGGTATTTTCGAAACAGATTCAAATTTTCAGGAAAAATCGCCTCACGATTCAGTTTGAACATTACAAACTAAAGGGAAAAAAATGAATATACAGTCCAGTTTAAATTACATTACAATGATGCTGAAAATAAGATACAGAGGAATTACAGCTTGACTATTGCTATACATTTTCCGGAAGAAAAAAAACTAAATGAAAATTTCAACTGATTTACTGACTCGAACTCCGTAAAGGCCATACATTTGAGCCTTCCTTTGTAATCTGTAGAACACCCAATTAATTAGGTGTTATGCATCCATCAGAACCAAACTGACTATGAGGAGGTCAATTCTAATCTTGATAACGCTTATGCTTAACTATACTAAATGGAAGAATCATTTATGCACTCTCTTGGCGTGAATATGACCATAAAAGATCAATTTCAACTCCAGAATGTCATTTTTTCTTACCTTGGACCATCAGTCCATACTTATTCCTTGACTTGATCATTTAGGCATTTTATGAGAATAAATCTGATCATATTGAGGGATTCATATTCTTTTCTCTAAGGAGCCTTTTAATTACCCACTTCATATCCGTAAAAGGGTGATTTCCAGCACCCTAGGCTACATTTTATGCACTACCAAGGGGTGAATTTGACTATTAAAAAGTCAGATTCATCTACTCTAGTACTGATACTAACATAATTCTAATCTATATAGAAACTTTTCTTATTTAGGTATTTTTAGAGGATGAATCTGACCATTCAAGGGTTCAGATTCCTCACTCTAATGCCTTTCTTAATTACATATTTTATACCCTTTAAAGGGTAAAATTCAGCCGACCATACTAATGTTTGTGCACTACTAAAGGGTGAATTTGACTATTAAGAAGTCAGATTCATCTACCCTAATGCCAACATCCTAAACTATCTAGAGACTTGCTTGTTGAATCTCTTTATTGACCAAAGAGACTCAATCGAAAGCATATTTTTGCACTCTTATAGAGAGAACCTGACCATAGAGAAGCTCAAATTCAACATCCTGGTGCAACTTGTTTCCTAATATAGAACTATGAGTATTAACCACAATTATATACATATAATCTGAAGCAAACAACATGAACCAGCAAGAGAAATACTAACATCAAGACAGTACCTATCACACTCACAAAATCATTATCATGCCAATAAACATCTACACAGTCACATCTACATAAAACAGAAGATGTAACTTCGTTTATCAAGAACAACCAGTTTTATACAGTGAGTAGAAGATAAGGATTCTAGTCCAAGAATTTCATTATGAAGAGATGAGCTGATACATACCTTTTTAAGAGAAAAAACAGCAAAGAAACTTGACCAAATAAAGGTCAAGTATGAACAATAATCAGCTAAAAGAAGGAGGGTTCAGCAACAGCAAACAGCAATCCAAAGAAAACCCAGTAGCCCAGCAAGAATTGATCCAGAAATCTTGAGTAAGAATGCTTAAAACTCCCAAAATCAGAGTCTAAAGGAAAAGAAATAAAAGCTGAGAACTAGACCATGTATTTATGAACTTGATTCCAAGGGAAATCAGATTTTTCTTTGTTTTTCTACTAATAGTTGTTTTTTTTTTTTTTTAATGAATGGGAAATACACTGATTTCTCTGTATTCTTTAAGATGTTTTCAGCAGCTCAGAGAGAGTGAAAAAGGAACCCCCAGAATCTCTTGAAAGAGGTTCTATTTATAGGAGTCTTAAGGATGGGATATGCCTTGGCCTATTCCTCACCCAAAAGACTGAAATAGTACATAGGGCAACTGTCATTCTTCTCTTTGGGGCAACTGCCCCTATTCTAGAACCTTCTTACTTTAGAAAAGACCCTTTTATCCTTAAAAATCTGATTTCCTAAGTCTATATTGCCTAATATACCCCTTGGAGTCCCTTAATTTACCATTGGGTAATCAAGGTTAAACTCACTTGGGTTATTGTTTAAACTTTGGTTAGTTAACCCTAGTTATGTTCTTTAGTTAACTATTAGTTGTTCTTAACTAGGGTTGAGTTACTAGTTAAAGATTAATTGATTAAGTGCCTAGCGTTGGTTTCATACTAGTTACCAAGATTTAAGTTTTGATAATGATCAATTTAATTAAATTTAATTGAGATCAGTCAACTCAGCTCTCTTAACTTAGGTTAAATGATTTGTTTTAGTCAATTAACCCTAAATTAATTATCTTAAACATATTTTAGGATTTAGTTAATTACTTAAGAGGTTACCAATTTTGGTTAAACTACTAATCAAGATGTATTTTAGGAGGTTACCCTTAATCAAGTTAATCTTAAGTTAATTCACGACCAATAAGTGGTTCTTTAATTAACTGGGTGATTAAACTAATTAGCCTAATTATAACATACTCATGTAAAACATGAAGCGATTAGCCAAACTAGATGGTCTTTCCTGAAGTAGATTCTAACAGATACATGAACAAAAGCTAGATAATCTAATTCAAACGAGGCAAGGAATCACAGAAACAATGCATATGTCAAACTACGCTGATTATCTGATTGTCACAAAACCTTTATTACTAATTAACGGGAACTAACACATGATCAACATGAAATAAGTTCTGAGTTTGAATTAATTAAGCGAAAAGAACATGAATAAGCCCGGGAAATCAGTGGAATAGAATTTAGACAAAATCAGTAATGGATTTCAAGTTAATAAACACGTTAATTATGCTGTCATGTTCAAGAATTATACAGAGAAACAAGAAGACAGGTTTTGACCAACAGTTTTTATATTCAAACAAGTAGGGACACAATTCTAGCCTAGGTGATCAATTTTACAAATAACAAGAAGAAGGGAAGCACCTGGTTAAGTGGGAACAAATTGACCGGATTCCGGTGGGTTTGAGAACGAGTCAAACCCTCATGAATCAATTGCTCTTGTCAAGAGCAATTGACTCATGAAGGTTCGAGCCGTTGGTTGTCTTTAAATCGGCTGGCATAGGAGAGCTAGGGTTTCAGAATCCTAGATCTAAAATTTGAAGATTTTGGTTGGGTTTTTGGGGAAATTGATAGTGGGAGGTGATTGAGGGGAGGATGAGGATCATCTGGTACGAATTTGGGGTCGATTGGAGAAGCTCCGCCGCCAGAGGCGATTTTCGGTCGGCGGAGGACGGTGGTTCTGTGCGGGTCTTTAGAGAGAAGAGAAAGCGACGGACAGGGGGTGTGTGTCTCTGAGGGGGTGTAATACTTCGAATTGGGGGGTATGGGGGTAGCTTAGGACATTTAAGTACTAGGAGGGTGGGGAGTTCTCAACCGTTTGATCAAAAGAGATCAACGATGTGGATCCTCCATAACTAAAACGGGGGCGTTTTGATTTAAATATGGGGCAGGCCGAATTTTTGATTTGGGACTGGGTATTAGGAGGGGGATTTGGGTTTAGGGAAATGGCCCAACCGAATTTAGCCCTTTTTTTTTAGCAAACCTTAGGTTAATTAAAACTAAATCCATCAATTCTAATTAAAATTTCTAAAAATATATTAATTAGTTCTAACCTAGCTTATCTAATTATAATTTAACTAATGAGTAAATCAAAAAGTGAAACCATTAATTTGGTACCCATAATTATTTAACGAACAAATTTTGTGATTTTCTTAGTAAAATGATTAAATTATGCAACTAATTATCAAGAACCTAATTATGCCAAATAATAAAAGTTTTAAAATGTTTTTGCTATTAGTTTATATGTTATAAATTTTAAAAGATGAATTGTGATCATACAATGCAAATAATTCACAAATAGACACTGAAATTCAACAAAAATCCATAAAATTAATTTACTTATCCAATTTTGTAGGAGTATTTAGTAGGTGAAAACTTACATGCTCACATCTTCAACTTGTGTGCAAATTCTTGGAAGCCAACTCAAATTTTGGATGAGCAAAGAAAGGAAGGTATAGATTCAACTTGGAACATCATGTTTTCTGTCTTGTTCCTCTCTATTTCATATTATTTTAACTGTTTGAAGGTCAAAACTTTGTCGAACAAACATTTTAATATCGTAAAATTTATGCTAATCTGCAAGAATTTCGTTGTTTTTATGTTCATCTTGCACTGTAAGCCTGACTTGTAACCATCTCAGGAAACGAAGGTCAAATACAATTATGATATATTTCTCCATTGCAAAATATTGATTTTTTTTGGAGAATGTACTTCCTAGGGTCTTCACTGGTTTGATTGCTGGTGCCATGCTTCCTTACTTTTTCTCTTGCATGACCATGAAAAGAGTTCATTATTTTGAAACGAATATTTTTGAATATTATAGATTAGTGGCCAAAGAGACTATTAATGATTCAACAGATCTTTCTACTGAAGTAGTTTAGATAGACGATGGTGTGTTTGTGTTTGTTGTTCTTGTGTATGCTTTCAAATGTAATAAGTAATAAATTTGAAGTCCTTTTTTTAACTATTAAAACAATGGAATTTTTACATTCCTATGCCATATAGGAAACTATATTACCCTCAATATTTAAGGTTTGATATAATTACATTTAGTATACCGAATTACCAATTATATACCATTAGTGATTTTTAAAGGTATTAATTACACTCCTAATTTAATGGTACCGTATATTCCTTCTAATCCCACTCCCCCACGTTTCTCTCTCCAATTCTCACACATTCACCCACGTTTCCCTCCCACATCCACGATTTCTGGAATGAAATTGTATTATAGGCATACGATGGGACGAATTTCTTGTTATCCAATTCATCTTCTTCATCTCCAACATCCTCTGCATCAGATGATCCATTAGAGCTCAAATTAAAATCTTGGTTGTAGGCTACTTGAGTTGCTGGAGAATTCTCAACCTTAGCTCAGAGAGGAGCGCTAATTGATAAGGATTGAAGGGAAAACAGAAAATCATTTCGGCAAGAAGCAACTGTGACCAAGATGAAACAAAATCACAAATCTTCTAGGATCGAAAAGCTCTATACAATACTCTAACTGAAAGAACTTCAAATGAAGGGGAAAAAAGGAGCCAGAAACTCGAGAATAGTGCAGGAAATATAAATTCTAACAGGAATCACCAAGGAAATAATTTCCAGGAAGTTAAAATTATTTTTTGCAGAAGATTTGTAGAAGTTTTAGTCGTTTCTGATTTGAGAAAACATAAAATAAAGCATCTACAATCAGAATACAAATAATCTACAATTTATCTACAAAATATCTACAAACTGGGTACATTGAATTTTAATATCCCAATTCTCATTCAATTGTAGCATAATTGGGATTTTTGACACAATTGCATTTTTTTGCAGAAGATTTGTAGAAGTTCTAGTCGTTTTTTATTTGTGAAAATAGAAAATAAAGCATCTACAATCAGAATACAAATAATCTACAATTTATCTACAAAATATCTACAAACTGGGTACATTGAATTTTAATATCCCAATTCCCATTCAATTGTAGCATAGCTGGAATTTTCGACACAATTGCGTTTTTTGCAGAAGATTTGTAGAAGTTCTAGTCGTTTTTGATTTGTGAAAACAGAAAATAAAACATCTACAATAAGAATACAAATAATCTACAATTTATCTACAAAATATCTACAAAGTAGGTACATTGAATTTAATATCCCAATTCCCATTCAATTGTAGCATAATTGGGATTTTCGACACAATTGCACTTTTTGCAGAAGATTTGTAGAAGTTTTAGTAGTTTTTGATTTGTGAAAACAGAAAACAAAGCATCTACAATCAGAATATAAATAATCTACGATTTATCTACAAAATATATACAAACTACTGGCAAGGTTGCAAGGCCATATCCGAAGTAGTCTTCCTTTTCCCATTCCCATGAAACTTGCTGGCAAGTTTCACTTCACTCTTCTATAATATCATACTTTGTTGGAAGTTAGAGGATTATGATTTCGTTGATATCCCATTTTAAACGTAAAAAAAAAATGGGATCATGTAAACATGCCAAAAGTACTGATTTTTGCTAAGATAAAATTCTCCAATTTTTTTAATGAATAACTAAGTATCGTATTATATATAAGTTTCTTTTTTCGGCAGAAATGAGGAAGTGATCATCTTGCTCTAGTGTGTGAACTGGCTTTTACTGATGGAGGCAGTGAGACTTGACCATTCCTTCTCGTCCAACTTCTTCTTCGTAGTAGCAAGGTTGCAAGAAAATTAACGAGAGACGAAAGTGATTTGCGTTTGAAAATATCTGAAAGAATCTTTAATTCCCCAATATTAGCGCACCTAAATAAGGAATTCTACTTTTATAATGATTCCTTATTTAATGAAATATCTGGAAGAATATTTACTTCCCCAATTTTAGTGCGCCTAAATAGGAAGTCTACAGCTACAATGGTTCCTTATTTAAGGAATTGTCTATTTTTTGTAGAAAAACTATTAGCATGACGGGTAATTTTCAAACTATGAACATATTTGGTAATATATTTTCCTATATGGTATAGGAACGAAAATTTCCCTCAAATTCTATCTTGCGCTTTGATAACATAATTTGAACTTCTCGCAAGATCTCTTCATTAAGCTAATAGTACACTATGAAAAAAAATCACTAAAAATTGCTAACTTAATAGGTTTAGGCCCGGGCCATTTCTCACTAGTATATAGCCTAAAAGAAGATAGACTATATGGTTCAAATCTATAAAGCCATAAAAGCTTTTTCAATTTCCAATACGTTAAAGACAAAGGCCATTAAGGCTAAAAAATGATAAATCCATTAAGGCTATACAGAACTGATGCATATAATATAAGTTATTACCATTCAATTGCCAAATTTTATTTGTCAAAGATTGAATTCAAACTTATCAAATTAGTTGTTACAAATATTAAAAAAAATATTCAAAATAATTAGGGTAATAACGATCTATTAATCTAATATTAAAGAATGAACCTAGACATAATTTTAAACAATTATTTTTGAGATATTAAAACTAATTTTTCCCAACAAAGACAAGTAAAAGGATTTATTTAACTAATTATACACACCTTATTTACACGAATAATATAATTATTCAATAATTATTTATATATTTTTGACTGATTATAAAAAGTCATTTTGTATTTTAAATTAAGAAAGTACTACTAGAAAACCTATTATCATATATAAACTTAAATAATTAATTGTTTTAAAAAATGTGTACACTTCTACGAGGGTATTTGGATTAACTTTCAAGCTGGTCAAATCAGCTTTTAAGTTCTTTTTAGCTGTTTTTAGTATTTAGTAAAGTTAAAAAGTGTTTTAAATAAGTCAAAACTGTTCGATTCATGAGGTTACTGGTCAACCATGACCACGCCACCATGCCACTCATAATAATTTACGAGAAGCTTTCCTCGTCCAACTCTGCACGACTTGATCCTCAATCTGATTTTGACCCATACAACTATCTCCTTTTTTAAAATCATATATGGGGGTGTCATTCATATTCACTTTAGTTGTAATTAAATTTAAATCTGAAACTTCATCGTTTCGATCACTCCGTTTTAACTTGGTAACCACTAGCCGAACACTTGTAGTGAAAAATCAGAAGAGCCAAAAGACAAATAAAAAGGATTTAACTGTTATAAATATATATTATATAATGGATGTTCATTTAGTACTCCGTTGTAAATAAGCTTCCTGAAGAAGCTTATCCATATGGGACACTGCCGTAAATATGTTTATCTATTTAGTACTCTATTGGAAATAAGCCTCCTGAAGAAGCTTATCATTTTGGTACTCCGTTATAGATAAACATTACTCCCGGAAGAAGATTATCTACATTTGGTACATTAGCAGCTTACAAGCAGCTTACACAGCAGCTTGCAGTAGCAGCTTACACAGCAGCTTGCAGTAGTAGCTTACACAAGAACTTCCTTCTTCTATAAATAGAGGAGATTTCAGTTCATTATGTACATCAGTTTGAAAGTTCAATAATATATCAGTTTCTCTCTACACTTGTTTTTAGTTTATTTACTTTACAGTCGTTATTTTATAACACGTTATCAGCACGAGACTCTGCCATTCGAGCAAATCTTTGAAAGTATCCAAGGTATGAACTTTCTTGTTCTAAATATATATTTATCATGTATGTTAACCACCAGAAGTGGTATATGCCTATGACTACCAGAAGTGATAATTTAGGCTTTCTATGGTTACAATTGAAGATAAGTTAGAGAAAATTTCTCTATATTACTTGCATGCCTCTATTTGCTCCTGAAGTAGCATTTCTAAGCCATCACACAATTTGGTGTGATAAATGCACGTTCAGATAATTCTGTTCCATTACCTGAAGGATGAGAACTTTTGATAAATATTAATCCATTCCCTGAAGTGAATGCAACAATATATGAACGCGCTCTTGATGTAAATATATTACAATTCACCTCCAGAAGAGGTAATTTGAGAGAATATATACTCAATATTTCGTATTTTAAATTTTCTCCTGAATAAGTAACACAATTAAAATTTCCTCCTGAAGTAGGAAAATATTATGAAAGTGTGTCTTTTTGTACTTAAACAGAATAATGAGCTATTCAAAGTTATTTTTTTTATGCACATTTTTATTCCCTGGAGTGAAAATACCTCTACTCACCTCCTGAAGAGCTAGAATAACAGATGATATAAATATTATTTTGTGGCATAAAATCATTGCTGCACGTACCTTTTGTACATAAAACATCTCGAAAATTTTATTAAGTATCATTCTAAGGCAAATGCATTCTTGTAGAATGCTTTCTACTGCACCACATTAATATATTATGGTTAGTTATTGAGTTTTCCGAAGGAAATAACAACTCATATATCTTTCTCTGAAGGATGTATTGACTATGTGGTTGCCGCTTAGATATAAAATATTCAGATGTTAATGGCATTTCTCCCTGAAGGAGACATTCGTCACAAAGTTGGTGGTAAAATTACTGAAATTCTTAATTTCTTACATTTATAATTTATAATTTTCTTTATATTATTGGATTACGATTTTCTCTCATGATACCAGAAGTGTCTGAGCAATATTTGATAGTACAAAATGTATCAATAACTCCTGAAGAGCTAACTGCTTGTCTAGAAGACACATGACACTAGTAGTGTTTGATAAATGTTAGATTGTGGATAATAAACGAAGGCTCTACAAGAGCTTATATACAAATATGTCATTTATATTATATGATTATGGTCAAAACATATGCTGTAGTAAACTTGAAGTTTACTAATACAAATGGTTATCATATTGAGCTACAAATGATTGGAAGATTGAAAATCTTCATGTTTCCACAATCATAGGGGGTAAAATAATATGTATGTGCGAAATTACCCGCCTTATTCTTTAATTTGTACTACATCATGTATCACGGTAAACTAGAAGTTTACTAATGCAAAAGCAGTCACAGTAACCCATAAGTTTTACTGAGGCAAAAGTAGCTATAGTAAATCAGAAATTTGCTAATGCAAAAGTAGCCACGATAAATCAGAAGTTTACAAATGCAAAAGTTTATGCTATAGTAAACCAGAAATTTACTAAGAGATATCACATGCCATGATAAACCTGAAGTTTTCATTTTCCATTTGAGAATTCAGATAAGCATATACTGAAGAACTAGAAGATTCTTCAAGAATTCTCTTGTGTTGCTTGTTCTCATAATAAATTGATTATACCAGCTAAAGTTGGGACAAGACCCTAATCTGAAATATATAAAAGGTGAATACGGGCTCATTCACCTATCATGTGAACCACTTATAGATGCATATATGAGATGGTTACATGTGCGATTATTGTCAACCTGCAGTTTGGCATTTGAAATTGCTTTTATCAATTAAGAGCATAAATTTCAGATTATGAAATCAAGATAGTTCATCTTGATGATGCTGGTTTATATCCAAGCTAGTTTAGCGAATACCTCCTATTAATGGCTAAACTATCGCTTATGAGAACAAAGCCTCATGTGTTGGTCTAAAATTTTCTAAATTGCATATAGAAGTACTTGTATGTATCAGACCAATAATATATGATAAGTCCTCCCCTCACAATTGTTTTAGGATCAGAAGCCAAATATTTCTACTATCTTTTGATGTGTGGTATATGATTAATTTATCTACCACAATGCACAAGGATATGTTTCCTAAAGAATATTAGGGATATATGTTAGCTTTTCTAACATTTGGGGATGGAATAAACAGCTGGAAAAGTATATGAATCGAATTATCATTTGTATGATCCTCACTCAGAAGATAATTCAAGTCAAATGTCAAAAGCATTTGCTGATCTAAAATTAAATATCATATTTCAACTGCGAATGCTCCTATTAAAATTAAATTCCCTGAAGGATGGAGTTTACTGTACGCATGAAGCGTGGTAGACCAATCGGTTCCAAAGGTAGCAATCCTTGAAAATGATGGGAGCAAATGATTAAAATGATCATAATAAGAAGGAAATGAGCTCTAGAAAAGCCCACGACATAACATTTTATCAAACTCCAGAAGGAGTTCAGGTACCTGAAATAAGGAAAGTGATGAGATCTCAACAAGTTATGTCGTTTAGGAACTGATACGAATGATCGTCGACGATATCTTTGATACAATATAGTGCACAATATTGTAAAAGATTGTGAGGATCAGACCTGCAGTCCAGACACCTGAAGATGTCAAGCCATTTAAATGCAAGTCATGATCTATATGACTCATTTGATTAAATCTACATGAAAATTCCTGAAGGATTTAAAATGCCTGAAGCATATAGTTCAAAGTCTCGAGGAATGTACTCGATCAAATTACAAAGATGTTTGTACGGTTTAAAGCAATCTGGGCGCATGTGGTGTAATCGCCTTAGTGAATATTTGCTGAAAGAAGGTTACATAAATGATGTTATTTGTCCATGTATTTTTATAAAGAAAATGGCATCAGAATTTGTTATACTTGCTATTTATGTTGATGACAAAAATCTTGTTGGAACTCCAGAAGAGCTCCAAAAGGCAATTGAATATCTTAAGAAAGAATTTGAGATGAAAGATCTTGGAAAGACAAAACTTTGTCTTGGTCTGCAAATTGAACATTTAGCAGACGGGATCTTTATCCATCAATCTGCCTATACAGAAAGGGTCTTAAAACGCTTTTACATGGACAAAGCGCACCCATTGAGTACACCAATGGTTGTTCGATCACTTGAAGTGAATAAGGATTTGTTCCGCCCTCCAGAAGAGAATGAGGAACTCCTTGGTCCCGAAGTACCATATCTCAGTGCAATTGGTGCATTAATGTATCTTACTAATGCTACAAGGCCTGACATAACATTTTCCGTTAATTTATTAGCAAGATATAGTTCTTCTCCTACATGGAGACACTGGAACGGGATTAAGCATATATTGAGATATTTAAAGGGAACTCTTGATATGAGTTTGTTTTATGCTAACAAGATAGTGCGGATCTTGTTGGTTATACAGATGCAGGTTATTTATCTGATCCCCATAAAGCTCGATCTCAAATCGGGTACGTATTTACTTATGGAGGTACTGTCATATCATGGCGCTCCACAAAGCTATCTATTGTTGCTACTTCTTCAAACCATGCTGAGATAATAGCTATTCATGAAGCAAGTAGAGAATGCGTATGGTTGAGATCAATAATTTATTTTATTCGAGAAAAATGTGGTTTGGAATGTGAGAAAAGACCCACAATTTTATACGAAGACAATGATTTATGCATAGCCCAATTGAAAGGAGGATTTATAAAAGGTGATAGAATGAAACACATTTCACCAAAATTATTTTACACACACGATCTTCAGAAAAATGGTGACATTGATGTGCAACAAATCCGTTCAAGTGACAATCCGGCAGATTTATTCACTAAATCTTTGCCAACTTCAACTTTTGAGAAGATGGTATACAAGATTGGAATGCGGAGACTCAAATATTTGAAACAAGGTTTTCATCAGGGGAGTAAAATACGCGATGCACTCTTTTTTCCTTACTAAGGTTTTTCCCCACAAGGTTTTCCTTATAAGGTTTTTAATGAGGCACCTAGCAATGCGTATTACTAAATATGTGTACTCTTTTTCCTTCACTAGAACGTTTCTCCCACGAGGTTTTTCCTAGTAAGATTTTAATGAGGCACATTATCTTTTAATGAACATCCAAGGGGGAGTGTTATAAATATATATTATATAATGGATGTTTATTTAGTACTCCGTTGTAAATAAGCTTCCTGAATAAGCTTATCCATATGGGACAGTGCCGTAAATATTTTTATCTATTTAGTACTCTATTGGAAATAAGCCTCCTGAAGAAGCTTATCATTTTGGTACTCCGTTATGGATAAACATTACATCCGGAAGAAGATTATCTACATCTGGTACAGTAGCAGCTTACAAGCAGCTTGCAGTAGCAGCTTACAAGCAGCTTACACAACAGCTTACAAGCAGCTTACACAGCAACTTGCAGTAGCAGCTTACACAGCAGCTTCCTTCTTCTATAAATAGAGGAGATTTCAGTTCATTATATACATTAATTTGAAAGTTCAATAATATATCAGCTTCTCTCTACACTTGTCTTTAGTTTATTTAGTTTACAGTCGTTATTTTATAACATTAACTAATTATACACACGTTATTTACAAAAATAATATAATATTTGATAATTCTTAATATATTCTGACTGATTATTAAAAGACATTTTGTATTTTAAATTATGAAAAGTACTACTACAAAACCTATTATCATATATAAGCTTAACTAACTAATTGTTTTAAAATATGTGTACACTACTATGAAGATATTTGGATTAGCTTTTAAGCTGGTTAAGTCCGATTTTAAGTTTTTTTTAATTTTTTTCGGTATTTGATAAAGTTGAAAACTATTTTAATAGGTTAAAATTACTTAAAACAAGCAAAAATAAAGTCGGGCGAATTCAACTTATATAATTAAGCTAAGGTTTCTTAACCTTTAAGCACGTTGCCTGGTGAGTCACCACGTACCAGCACTTATCCTTTACCGTCGCTAAGTCCATACTTTATACATGCAACTTCTCGTAACGTGACACAAAAGAGAGAACGTGTCTCCTCCCCCACAGCTTTTTTCAGCTCCACCTCTTTACACCTACTCAAACATCAAGTAAAAAAAACCTTATTAGGGTTTATCTCAAAAGGAATTCAAAAAATAACTATTTCTCAATAGAAGAAATGGCTGGTGGTGTTATGAATCGGTTGCGAAGCTTACCTTATAGCCCAGGCACTATAGCGGTCGGCGGCGCCGTCGTCGTTGGCGGAATTTGGTACTACATGATGTACATGAAGAAGAAACCAGAAGATGCTGCTAGAGATGCTACTAAGGTTGCATCTGGTATTGTTCGTCCTGAGGATACTCGTAAGTAGATAATTTAGGCATGTAAACTTTAGTTTAATTTTCTTTTTTTTTTTTGCCTGGTGTGTTTCTGCCAAAAACTTGAAGTATCATATTTTCATATCAGTCAATATTTACTGTATTGTGATTGGGCGAATAAAGAAAGAATTCAGGACAGTGGTTGAAATCTGCTAAAGAGTGTGTACCAACTCCCAATATGCGTAATAACTCACTTGTGGAATTAACTAATATAGCCCTGCAAATGGTTTGACCTACATCCAGGGACGAAGGTACGTAGCCCTAACTTCTTCAACTGTCCGATGAAGTGTTAACTGCGTCCTTCGTCGAAAAATTTTAAATCTTGATAGTAAATAAGATATACTTATTGAACACCCTTGATCGAGGAATTTTTTTTTTTTACTTATTTTAAATTCGAACACCTCTGGCTTCCATGGGTGCACCGGCCGGCTGAGCAAGTGTCATAAAAAAAAAAATTCTACTCTATAGTTTTGCTTTATGATTTTTTGTTTTATTGAAATTTGCCTTCTACGGTGATGGAACGAAACATAAAATCGGAGATATGGCGTTATACTACCTAGCTTGGTCCGTTGAGAAGTGGAATTACTCCAAATTTGCATATAGTAGTTTTGAAGTTGCATATAATATATCAATTGTAAATAGAAGTTTAATATTTTATTACTATACAAGAACGATCGATCAGTATTGTATCGTTCAAATGACAATTCGATGTATTAAAAATCTTATGCTAGACAGTTTGTGTCCTAAAAAGACATTCTATTGAAGTATGGATGTTTTTGGTTTAGCCAAAGGGTGTGGTGGAGTAATTCACCAATTAATAGAGTAATCCGATACTCAATTCTTTTTCCATTTTCTATTCTATATCTGAAAGAAGTTGCTCACTTTTTCTATTCTATTTCTGAGGAAGAACAAGAATATCTATTAATCAGCCAGTCAGTTTGCCAGTGTATGAATCGATAATTTCAGAGCATGTATAAAATCTGTAATGTTTTAGACCTGTCACATTGATGACTACAACAATTAAGCTCGCACGGGGAGTTTTTTCATGTCATTTGTTTGTCTAAACTTTTGTCTAAAACTTCTAGAATCAGCTTTGTCATCACTCATTTTTTTAACAAGTTGTGACCAGCACTCGATCATTAAATTTGACCGAACGAATCATATGCTCTTATCAAATCTATTATAACTTCAAACTTTATATGCAACAAGATAATACTTTAATCAAATATTTTTAATTAATTTAAATATTTAAAATAAATTAACGCCAAAATTTTATCGTAGTTATTATTGAAATACTACTAAATTATTAAAAACATTTGAATTTTAACCCATCAACTGTGTCAATGAAGCACTGCTCAGGATATGAGACCGGCTAATTTTTCAAGTAAACAAAGAAATAACTAAATTAAGATGATTCCAAGGAATATTCCACGAACAAAAGCGGAGCTTACCAATAGTACTGGAAGAGAGGGAAGTCTTAACCTGTAGCCTGCTTGCCTGCAAAGTCGATTACTACGGATGGGTTTACAGTTTCTTAGATTTATGTTTTGATGATCTAACAAACTTACTGTCAATGAATCAGATAAAGAATCTGATGCACACTTGGTATATATCTCAATCAACGGACTCAAGCTAATGTGAGCTTTATGACTTCAGACGATAAAGAATCAACTCAGGGATCTGATCCCTTTGAGTTTCCCTAACAACTGTACGAAGTCAACTTTATACAACTAGAAAGTAATTGCCTGCACTGTAACTGCATAAGCAGTGCAGCAATTACTTCTTATTGGGAAGGACCTTGTACTAACCAAGTGATGACATTATTTTTACTTTTTATTGGGAAGGTACTTGTACCAACTAAGCGATTACATCATTCAAATGATGTCATCCAAAGTGTATTAACAAGAAGCATTACAACAAAACATCACTTGAACACTTGTGAATCAATGCAAGCACTCCAGATCTGATAATCAAGCATTCAAGTCACAAGTGCATCAAGAATAAAGTACTACACTACTATGGACCAGTTCCTACAACAAGTCTCTTGTATGTCCTTAGTTGAGTTATAATTTTGTATTTGTTCTTCATTGTAATTCCTAGTTTGCTTATTTAGAAGCTTCAATGAGGAACCTTTGAAAATCATAAACCCTTAGTGTTTGTGTCGTGACTAGAGTTAGTCATGAGTTGAAGTCTGTGTAATAGGTGTATTGCAAAGTGGCTTGTAATTTGTGTATTACAAGTTAGTGAGGGATTAAGAGTTTAATTCCTAGGTTGCAATAGGTTGTAATCTAAAGACTGCTCAGTAGTGAAGTTGAAATCCCACCAGTGTAGGTCGTGGTTTTTGATCCCCTTAAGCAGGAATTTTTCCACGTAAAATCCCTTGTGTCATTTACTTACTATTGCATTAGCTAGTTCTGTGAAAACTGTTAAGGGACCAGGTCACTATACAGTTTGGTGGACTCATACACTCGATCAATTGGTATCAGAGCAGGTTCTTTCTAAAAGGTTAACACCTAGAGTGGATCCTCACTATGGTTTCTCTACCGAACTTCGAAGAAAGACAATCAACATACAAGCTCCCAATATTCAACGACCAATACTATGGCTGGTGGAAAATTAGAATGCACGACTTTATAATGGTAGAAGATTCAGAGCTGTGGGATGTGATTTTTGATGGTCCATATGTCCCAACAAAGAAGGTCGGAGACCCTGCTGTAACAGGGCCAAAAAATAGGAAAGAATATAACGATGCAGACAGGAAAGCAGTGGAGAAAAACTTTCTCACCAAGAAGATTTTAGTGTGTGGCATAGGACCTGATGAATACAATAGGATCTCAGCCTGTCAATCCGCCAAGGACATATGGGAAGCTTTACAAACAACACATGAAGGAATCACTTAAGTAAAGCAGTCAAAGATTGACATGCTCACCACTGAGTATGAGCTTTTGAGATTCAAGATATGCACACGATTCACTGGAATTGGTTTCACAAAAATCAGGGCTTTTCAAAGTCTCAAAGACCTGCGTTGTTCACTTTTTCGCCAGCTATGGCGATGGAATCGAGAGAGACAGTTGTGAGAAAAAGAGGGTTGGAAATGAACAAACCTTATAAGAATTAACCCAAAAAAATAAAGACCAACCCAATGCAGTGTCGGTTCCAAAAATCTAACTCTAAAGGGAGAAAAAGAGGAGGAACAAGCAGATATCTCTACTCTTGCAAGAGAGTCTCAACACAACAGTTGAAGGAAGAGAATAAGAAGAGTAAAACTAACCTTGCAATCTTGTGATTATCTTGATAGAGCAAATTGTCATGACCCAAAATTTAACTAGTCCTTATGGCACCTAACCCAACCCGTTAGGTAAGCTAATTAACAACTATCCAATTCTAATGAAATTTAATAAGACAATTAAGCAAAAGAATATATCTAAATCCTATACATTTCTCAAGGACTGGTAGTACAAATCATGAGCTTCTAAGAGTAGAGTTTGCAAAGCTGAAATGAAATAAATACATAGTCTGTTTGATAAGTACATAAACAAAATTTTATAGATTTAAGGCTACAGGGAACAAGAGACAGCTACAACCGGAACATAGGTACCTCTTAAATCCAGCTCCCATCGAACACATCAACATCAACAACCAACATCTGCACGCAAGGTGCAGAGTATAATATGAGTACAACCGACCCATGTACTCAGTAAGTAACAAACCTAACCTTAGGTTTAATGTAGTGACGAGCTAACACAAGGTCGAGTCAAATACTAATATTCCACAACAGTTCATAATAGCATAATACAAGTTCATAATAGCATAATACAAGTAATAAAAGAGGTATTTCAGAAGTAAAATGCTCAGCTCGTTCACAGTTCCAGAAAATAGGCATGCTTTTCAAGTATCTTAGTGAAAACTCAAATCTTTTACCGATAATGCCAAAAATACAAGTAAGTTTGAAAACTGTGATTTTTCCCAAAATCCTTTCAACAATAAGTAAGATGTTTCATTTTCTTTCCAGATAACAAGTGAAAAATACCTCTCTATGCCCGCGTATCAATGTGTGTAAAAAGTCATGAATGACGTGGTACTATATAGCATGAGGAAAAATGTATCTCTATGCATGTATATCATGTGTGCATTGCAAATTTCATGTATCTCAGAGATGAATCATGTACTCACACTCTCAGAGTAATCAATCTCACTGTCTCGCATCCTCTCTCTCACTATGCTCAATGCTCAGCACACTCAAATACTCAGTGTTGTACAATAACTACTACAGTGTGCAGCCCGATCCCCCCCCATATATATATATATATATATATAGTCGACTGCGCTTACTGGGAGTGTGCAAACTCCGGTGGGGCTCCTTCAACCCAAGCGCTATATTGCTATTGCGTGCAGTCCGATCCAATCTCGTTGCAGCGTACAACCCGATCCATAATATATATAAGTAGCCCTAAGGCTTGTTGCGGCGTGCAACCCGATCCATATACATAAATATATAGCCCGAAGGCTTGTTTCAGCGTGCAACCCGATCAATATGCATAAATATAATCAATATATCGCTGCGGCGTGCAACCCGATCCATATGCATAAATATAATAAATATATCATTGCGGCGTGCAGCCCGATCCCATAATGTATAAAAGATATAATATGTTGCGGCGTGCAGCCCGATCCCAAAATGCCACTCTCACTCAGGCCCTCGGCCTCACTCAGTCATCACTCTCTCTAGTCTCACTCACGGGCTCACAATGTCATGAAACTAGCCCGACAATAATGATATGATGTATCAATAATAATAATTGAGACTGAGATATGATATGAATGCATGAATATGACTGAGTACGAAATATCAATGAGATTAGTGAGGTGACATCAAGAAACAACAACTATGGAGCCAAACAACATCATCATGAAGCCTAAGCATGATATTTAGCATGATTGACAGCTTAATTACTTTATCACGTGGTGAAAACACAAATATCAACAAACTAGAGCCACTGTACAATGTCATGGAAGCAACAGAGTCCCAATTCACATGGTGCACGCCCATACGCCCGTCACCTAGCATGTGCTACATCTCAATACCAATCACATAACACGTATTTCGGGGTATCATACCCTCAACACTAAGTTTAGAAGAGTTACTTACCTCGAACGAGCTAATCCCAATACCGAAAAAGCCAAGCGATGCTCCAAAAATGCCTTCCCGTGCATTCCGACCTCCGAACGACTCTAAACTAACTAAAAACAACTCAAATACATCAAACAACCTAGAGGAACCAATCCCAATCGAAAATATCGAATCTTGAATCAAAACTCACAAAATCCGACAACCCATTCAATTACGAGTCTAACTATACTAGTTTCACTCAAATCTGACTCCGAATCAAAGTTCAAAACTCAAAAATTCACTTTATAAAATTTTAGACAAAACCCCCAAATTTCACTTTGAAATCATCAATCAAATGCCAAAAACGAAGATGGATTCATGAAATATAACAAAAATAGAGTATAGAACATTTAACTTAAACCATATGATGAAAATCGCCTTCAAAAATTTCCCAAATACGAGCTCCCCAACTTCAAATATGTTAAATGAACAAAACCCTCGATTTAACACTGTTTTGCATCGTTTCCTTTGCCAAACGATCCTGAAACTCTCTTTTTATCCCTCCAATGGATGCCTTGTGAAATTATAGTCAAGTTAGGCTCTTGAATCACTCAGTTTGACCTTATATTGAAGGAGATATATTGATTTCAATATTTGGAAATAGTGCAGATTTTTAAATACGAAGTCAGTGGTAATTTCGTAATTAATCTGAAAAAAAATCTTGTAACACAATTCTTAGTAAAATTACCATAAAATCCTCATACGATGTCTAAATTTAACGATTCTTTTTTCTATGGGTCCGTAATTATGATACGGATCTAATGCTTCAATTAAAACAGAAATCAGAGCTCATTTGTTCAATGTGGTACCATTTATGCTTGAAGGAACGACGTCGAAACATAAGAAGAATGAGCTCTACACAACCCATACCTATCCAAAACTCACCTGAGCCCCTCAGGACCCCGTACAAACATACCATCAAGTCCCAAAACATAAGAAAGGCTTACTCGATGCCTCAAATCACGCATAACAACATAGAAACGACGAAACGATGAAACACATCTCAAATCAAACTTAATGAACTTTCGACTTCCAAAAACTCGCGCCGAAACATATCAAATCAACTCAGAATGAACTCAAATTTTGCACACAAGACCTAATAAATCATACATAGCTAATCGTTCCCCCAACTACCGAGCGAAATGCAAATGCTCAAAATGACTGATCGGGTCGTTACACAAAATACAAAATCGCTAAAAATCTGCAAAAACCACAATCTCTTGTTAGTATATTGCAAAAAATGATGCGCAACATGGCAAATGAAAAATCAGCAGAGAAGCCAAGGGAACCTAAACAAAGCGGAGAGAGAGATGCGGAGGAAAATCTTGGTAAAGCAGAGAATTAAGCGGTGGAAGTCAAAGTGGCTCGCTAAATTACATATGTAGTCTTTCTCTAAGCAACTCAAATCAACCAGGGACACAACAGGAATTTGGATAGCACAAGAGCAGTAAGGACGAAATTTCCCCCATCAGCAATAAAACATGTCGATGAAGGGGTGTCTGTGGCACCTGATGTACTCACACTTCTAATATAGTAGTATAGCATAAATTGATGCGCAACATGCAAGAGGATAGAAATTAGTGGAGAAGCCAAGGGAACCTAAACAAAGCAAAGAGAGGGATGCAGAGGAAATTCGTGGTAAAGCAGAGAATTAAGCGGTGGAAGTTAGAGTGTCTTGCGAATTGCCTAAGTAGTCTTTCTCTAAACAACTAAAATCATTCAGGGACACAACAGGAATTTGGATAGCACGAGAGCAGTAAGGACGAATATCCCCCATCAACAAGCAGACATGTCGACGAAGAGGTGATAAAGAGTGAAAAGTGCATGTTTTGAGTGTGTTTGCGTGTTATTTCGTATGTGAGTTGTGGGAGTTCACATCGCTTTTGAAGTAAAAATATGCTCATTAGATATTTCTTATGTGTAGGAACAAACTTGCGTGGAAAAGGATCAAATGAGAGAAAAATTAGTGAAAAAAGAGCTGAAGAGAAAAGTTCCAGACAGCGAAGCGAGGTTCACTTTGCCAGACCGGGACCGAAGCAGAAGAAATCAGGAAAGTCCCGAACAGCAAAGTGAGGGTCACTTTGCCAGACCGGGACTGGATAAAACATATCCAATCCGAATTAGGAGAAGCAATTTCGGCCCAACTCAACCCTAAACCATATAAATATGAGAGTTAACCACTTTTTGAAGGGAGAGAAGAATTTGGAGAGGCAAGAACACGCTTGGAGCAAAGAGAAGGATTCAACTTCACGTTTTTTCCTCCTAATTTTCTATTGTTATGAATTCTAATCTTGTATTTGTGTAAATAATTATGAGTAGCTAAATTCCCATCTAGAGTTTGATGGAACCTCTTGAAGGATAACTTTTTCACTGCGTTTAATATGAATTTGCCATTTACTTTTCTCTACCTGTTCAACTATATGATTATTGTCGTCGATTGAAGGGCCCTCAATTGACTATGCGTATATAGTGTGTATTACTTGGAAAAGGGTACATATTTAGGTAGTTGTTGAAAAATATCACTCCTAACGTATATGAGGGATCAATACAGAGGGCTTAAATGTGGGATTAGTAATAACGAAATCTTGGTGCGATCTTAGTGAGCATTAAACTAGTGCCAACTAGCGTAGTTCGGAAGAATACGTCTATTAAATTATTGTATTTTCTCGGAATAGAATTACAACACCTAAAGCACTCATGATCGGTAGAGAATATCTAGGAGAATTTATATGAGACGTGGCAGGGAGGATTCCGACGAGAGGGAAAATCATAACCCTAAACCTTTCCAATCCTGTCTACAACATTTGCTTTGTTAGTCTCATAATTAAAACTTTTTAATTACCTTTCTTTTAGTTAGTAAACAATCAACTCATTATTCAATATTTTTGAAGGTTGATTACTTGAATTCTTGCGAAACTAGTGGTTGTGATTAGTAGGTTAATTCCCTGTGGGATTCGACTCCGGTCTTGTAAACCGAATTATATTTGCAACGATCGTTTGACCTCTTAGGAGACATAATTGGGCATGATCAAGAGGTTTCTGTGTCACGTAATGTACTCGTCCTTCTAATATAGTAGAATAGATGCTAAAATAATGAAGTCCAACAATACTAAATGACTAATAAAATAAATTAAGAGAAACTTTATCTAATTAATTAATCACAATTCCCACATCTTCCAAAAGAAAAAATGGCATGGTATGACAACCCATAAAGAGAATTGACACTTTTTCAGCCTTGTATTAAATTTGGCAAATGCAGCCTAAAAAAATTGGCATTATATAGCTAAATCCTAAAACCCCCCGTATTTCTTCTTCTCTCCAATATTTCTTCTTCAATTTCTTCTTCAATGTTTTTATCTTTTCTTTCCCCGTATTTCAATCATTTTTACTTGGACCCATTAATATTACGTGTGAGAATTACTTTTGATAGAATTACAAGGTCTTGAAGTATAAGAAAAAAATAGAATTATAATGTTTCCTTGTAGATCTTGGTCTGCTTCTCAAATAATATTTTTTTCCCTGCAAATATAACACTAGGCAGGCTGCCTAGTGGATAATATATAAATAAATAAAAATAAGGATCCAATGTTTACAATTTGGCAACACAACTCTAAAATACTAAGCTAGAACTAATGCTATAACTAATGAAATGAAATAAGCTAACTATTACATATAATGAATCAGTCGACTCCCGACATGAGATGGATTGTGGATCCAGAAGCCTAGTAAAAAACCTCAATGTAGCACCTCTAATGCTGTCACCAGGTGCCAAGTTTTGTTTTCCAAAGGACATGACCAACACCATCTACCAATTCTCCATGAAGGCTATAAACTTCATGACCAATGAAGCCCACTCTATGTTTCCTGCATATGAAATCCAGTATAAAGCACAAATATGTACCCTATGATAGGTGCCATACCCAGAAAAATTATACCTGCACTGCCATACCACCTCGAGATTGGACATGAAAATATGTCAATATCATTGGCTAATGTCATGACAATACAAATCATACTAACATATACAAGGACACCTTCATAAGGATCTAAAGACCAGTTATGCTTCTCCAAACAAACCAGAGGAAGTGAAAGACTGCACTCACTAAAAATGATGAACTTAAGAGTGTCTAAGTGCTGCCAAAATTCTCCAAAACTCATGAAACATGACTTCAATTCAGGGAAGCTATATGCATTGCCATTATGTCTCCAGATTGGTCATATAAAAATACCAATACCACTGGATAACATCTTGGCAGTACACACATATACAAACAACCATCCTAATGAAGTCTTTGGATCCCAGCTATAGTGTTGCAACAACCATATATCCAGAACATTTTCAAGAACCTTGTAACCATGAAGGTAACAATAAGCTTTACAAACTATGTCCTTAGACTTATGACTAACATTTGGACAAATCAGAATTAGGAAATGCTGCACTATCCAAAACCTGCTAATGTGAAAGATCCTGTCCACCATCAAAGCACCTCCAGAATGAGCATGTAAACATGATAATACCACTAGACAATACCCTAACAACTTACATGATAAGAAGAAACAAAAGAGACAAGCATGCAAGTGCAGAGTCAAACCATGTGTAGACATTAATCTGGGGCTTTTTTCTTAGCTACCCTAACCCTAAGATTAGGAGTTTGATACTTGTATAGATTGATCAACCTCCTCCCTGCACTAGGAAGTTCGGAAAAGGGATGAAACTCAGTTGTACGTGCAAAAAAAATGTTAGCAATAAAATCTGCCACTTTGTTTCGTTCTCTGAACACATGCTGAAATATCACTTTGAATTTGTCCTTCATGTACTTAATCTTCTGCACATCCGGAACAATGGACCATGGAGGATCCCATTCCCCTTCAATCACCTTCTTCATCACCAATGAATCTCTCTCCAAAATGAGAGGGTAATGGTCATTCTCCAAGCAGTATTCTAATCCTTGGACTATTTCCTTTGCTTCAGCTACCACACTTGTAGTGACCCCCAAGTCCACTGCCTTGCGTACACCAAATCACCTTCATCATTCCTTACACAAAATCCAAGAGAACTAGGGCCAGAATTTCCTTTTGATGCCCCATCAGTATTGCACTTGTACCGACCATAATGAGGAAGCTGCCATGTTACTCTTCTTGTGATCAATATTGGCTTGTAACCTTCAAGGAATTGGATCATATCTGGCCATAAGAAAGGAATATTGAACAACTATGCATACCTCACCCTTTCCAACTGATGGAGTGTTCTATTTACTTCATGAATCACCCTATTTCTAGTCACTGAACCTCCATGTTTGCCTTCATTTCTTTTCTTTCATAACTCCCAAGTAATAATGGCTGGAACTGCCTGAAACGGCTTCAATTTTGGACAACATTATGCATTCCACCACTGGCTTATAACTTGTTTCAATTGGATCAAAGGCACAGTTATTCCAGCAGCTCACACGAACAACTTCCTTATACCTTTGAAGCTGTAAGATTAGTTACAAATATCTTCTCTATTGTCTCCTCTTGAGGCTGCTGAAAATACCAACATCTTGACATCATCATCTTCCCGTGCCTCCTCCACATGTCATCAGTAGCTACCTTTTGTCTCCATAATCTCCATAAAAAGAAGGATATACAAGCAATTGGGTACAGATTCAATTACAAGTGCGATGGAGATAAAATATACAGTGAAGGATGTCTATATAGAAATTCCAATATACAATGATATGAGTGTGCGCTTGTATATGGAGATGAAAAAGAAAAACCTGGATATCACTGAATATCCATTATGCATAACATCGAAAACTGTGTATTCAAGTGTTGAATGCTCATATTCAAGTTCAGACTTGGGTGGCAACTTACTCGCACCAATTTCAGTTGGTTTACATTGTGAGAACGTAGAAGTAGTACACGAAACTAAAATTTTTAAGATGATGGATAAACATGGAAAATAAGAAAAAATGAGATACTGAAGGGAAATTGTATAATAGACAATCCACAACATAAAGAAATTACAAAAGGTCATTTGTATAGGGACAAAGATACACTCATTAATGTAATAAAGTAGTAACGACCCAACCAGTCGTTTTGAGATCTAGTTCTTTGTTCGACGGTTTGAGGTCATGAGTAGTTTCACTTAAGGTATTACGACTTGTACGCGTGGTCGGAATTGAATTTCGGGAAGTTCGGAGTTGATTTGGAAAGAAAATTCTCATTCCGGAAGCTTTAAGTTGGAAGAATTGACTAAGGTTTGATTTTCGAGTAAACGACCTCGGAATCAAAATTTGAAGGTTCCAACAGATTGAAATAATGATTTTGGACTTGGGTGTATATCTATATCAGGTTTTGGATGATCCGAGAGCGTTTCAGCACATATTGTAGAAAGTTGGTATTTTGGAAGGATTTCATAAATTTGGATTGAAGTATATTTTAATGTGATCGATGTCCGTTTTGGATTCCGAGTCTGGGAGTAGCTCCGTATGGTGATCCTATTCTTAGGAGCGCGTTCGGATGTGGATTTGGAGGTTCGTAAGTCATTTTGGGGTCATTTGGCGAAAGTTGGAATTTGAAGGTTTTTGGAAAGTTTGATCGGGAGTGGACTTTTTGATATCAGGGTAGGATTCCGACTCCGGAAGTTGGAGTAGGTCCGTAATGTCTAATGCGACTTGTGTGCAAAATTTGAGGTCAATAGGACATGATTTGATAGGTTTCGGCATAGAATATAGAAGTTTGAAGTTCTAAAGTTCATTAAGCTTGAATTGGGGTGCGATTCATGGTTTTGACGTTCTTTGATGTGATTTGAGGCCTCGAGCATGTCTGTGTTATGTTTTAGGACAACTTGGTGTGAATGGACGGACAGGGTCCGGGGGCCTCGGGTATGTTTTGGGATTGTATCAGATCAAGTTGAGTTGTTTTGGAACTGCTGTTGCTGGTTCTGGTTTTGTCCTTCGCGAACGCGAAGGGAGTCCTATGTTCGCGAAGAGAAGTTTTGGGACTGCTGGGAATTGGCCTTCGTGAACGCGAGGCAGTTGACGCAAACGCGAGGTAGAAGCTCGAAAAACCTTCACGAACGCAACACAGGGGTCGCGAACGCGAAGAAGGAAGAGGACTAGGGGACCTGGAGCCATTTAGCCTTCGTGAATATGGAGAATAAACCGCGAACACGAAATAGTAGGGCCTGAAGGTATCGCGAACGCGAGGACTTAACGCGAAGAAGGGGGTGACTGTGCTGGGCAGAATGTTTTAAAAAGCGGGATTTAGCCTATTTCACTCATTTCTCTATTGGTTTGGGCGGTTTTGGAGAGTTGTCACAACCCCAAATCAATTAAAGGTCGTGATGGCGCCGGACACCACTGTCAGGAAAGCCAACAATAAATAGTCAATTAAATTCTAATTTTAATATTTTTGAAATCATTTCTTTTAAACCTTAGACAATAAATAATGAACTTCATTGAATAAATAATAATGTATACACAAGGTTTATCTACCAAATAATTTAAGAACCATCCCAGAACCTTGTGTTACAAGTGCATGAGCAATTTCTAGGAAATAAAGTACAATACGATAAATGTTCGGAATACATTTGGATAGTAAAGAAACACAGTACTCTGAGAGAGACTCTACTGGCTACGGATCGTCTCGAGAGATGCAGCTCACCTAAGTCTCCGTGTCAACCATGCCGATGCGCCCAACGAGGCCACTAGATAAGTATGTGCATGTGCAATAAAAATGCACAGCAAGTGTAGTATGAGTACGAAAATAACATGTACTCAGTAAGTATCCCGCCTAACCTCAAATAGGTAGTGACGAGAGGTCGACTTTGACACTTGCTAGAAGTCAAATTAGCATAATCAAGTGAGACGCTAAACATGGATGTCATTATTAATTAACAAATAACGTTAGGAAGGAACAACTTATTTTCATATAAACAAATTCAAATCTCCGTCATTTCAGTTGATAACTTATATTTCTAGGCCATTAAGCAGTTCAAATTACAGAAAGTACCCAACAAATATCATGCGCAAGAGATGCCGAGGTCAAATGACCCGGTCCAGCATAAATATAAATTGTGCACTATCGAAGGGTCGAACGACGCGAACCATAGATGCATCTATTACCCCGCTCACGGATTATACATGCGACGCATTCATATATAAATAATAGAGTTACCTTGCTCGCGAATCATCCTTGCGACGTAGGTACTCACAGATACACACATTCAAACAATCACTCCAAAATTTATCAGGACACAGTTAACCAAGGGAAAATCAATTCTTTCTTCACGATTCAGAAAAAATTAAGTTTAACTTGTTTAGAAATTCATTTAATAATTTGATGTGACTTACACAATTTAAATTGTCAAAGAGGTTACAAATAATTCAATTACAGCATGCTTTCGGGTCCTAGACTGCCCGGACTTAAGTACAATAGTAGCTACGCGCGGACTCTCGTCACCTCGTGCGTACGTAGCCCCCACAAATAGTAGCACATAATCAATTATTCACCTATGGGGACAATTCCCTCCTACAAGGTTAGAAAGGAGACTTACCTTGCTCCGAAGTTCCATAACTGACATTCCACGCCTTTCCGATGACTCAAATCAATGCACAACTCTCCAAAACTAGCCAATATTTATGCAAACCCATTAATATATACTCAATTACTCATTATAATCTAATTTATAACAATTCATAACCCCGATCGAAAAGTCGATAAAATCACCTTCGGGCCCACGTGCCCGGATTCTGAAATTTTTCGAAGGTAAAAATTACCCATAGCCTTACTAGCTCAAATATATATATAATTTATTCCAAGTTCCATGACCAAAATCGTGGTTGAAATCCAAAAATACGAATTCTAGGTTTTCAACCAAAAACCCCACAATTTATACAATTTTCATGCTTAAATCCTTATACAACCCATGTATTTAGCTTAAAATGAGTGGGAACCACTTACCTTGTGATGCTCAATGAAAATCTCCCCTTGAAGCTCTCCAAAATCGCCCAAACCAAATGAAAAATGGGAGAAAAATGAGCCAAATCCCGTTCTTAAAACAATGTAACGAACCGGCCGGTCGTTCTGTGAAATTACCCCCATTTTCCCCTGTTTCTGTTTAATCGTATGTCGCTTAGCCTATTTATGTTGTGTTGGGTCGATTGGTTCGGGTTCGGAGTGGTCTTGGTGAGAACTGAGACACTTAGTCTCTTAAATTGGCTTAATAGTTGGATAGTCAACTGGGAGTTGACTTATTGGTAAACGACCTCGGAATTTTGGTGTTTTTGCGTTGATTTTGGTGTTTCGAAGGCTCCACTAAGTTTGAATGAGGTTATGGGATGTGTTGGTATGCTTGGTTCGGGTCTCGAGGGGCTCGAGAGTGGTTTCGGGTGGTTAACGGAGGTTTGGACTTAGGAATTTGCAGCAAAGTTGCTGCTGGTGTCATTTTACTGGTGTGGCCCCGCATGTGCGATGGACCTTGCGCAGGTGCGAAAAGAGGTCAGGCTGGAGGAAGTCGCAAGTGCGAGGCATGGGCCGCACCTGTGAAGCCACAGGTATGGGTGAGTCACCGCAGGTGCGAAACTTGGACTTATAGTGGAATTCCGCAGGTGCGCACCTGGGACCGCATGTGTGGATTAACTGGGCAGGATGTATAAATAGGTGCCTCCACGAAATTTTGGCATTTTTCTTCATTTTTGCATGCGGGTTGAGCCAATTTGGGAGCAATTTGAAGGAGGATTTTGAGAGTCTTTAGTAGAGGTAGGTTTCTCGGACTATAAACTCGATTCTATGTTGTTATGTGAAGGATTAGGCTTGGGATTTGTGGATTAAATGGAATAAATTGGGGGTTTATGGCTTGGGAAATTGAGACTTGTAATTAAGGAAATTAGAGGTTGTTTGTGGTCGGATTTTTGGTAAATTTGGTATGGGTAGACTCGTTAGGGAATGAGGATTCTAGTTTTGTGATTTTTATCGAATTTCGAGACGTGGGCCCGGGGCTCCGGTTTAGCCAATTTCGGAAATTGTGCCTAATTTTGATAGTTTTCGATTGGGGTTCATCTCCCTAGCATATTTCGATGTTATTGATCTGATTTGTGATAGACTCGGAGCTTTTGAGAGCCAATTCGAGGGGCATGAGCATATCGGAGTAGCTTTTGGGCTGTTTTGAGGTAAGTAACAATTGTAACTCTAAATCTGAGGGTCTGAAACCCTGGTATTTTTATATTGTTTTGGTAAATGAGGTGATGCACATGCTAGGTGACGAGTGTGTGTGCGTTCACCGATAGGGATTGTGACTTGGTCCGTCCCGTAGCAATTACTAAGCCGCGTATTCGATTTGAAACCTTACGATATCCTGTATTTTTGAAATTTATACGTGTTTATGGGCTGAGAGCCATGTTTGGGGCCTTGTGCCGACCTATTTAGACCCTCAGAGGTACTTTTACAGTACTCTCACACTATCTTGGTAGAACAATTGTGAACTCATTCATGTTTTCTACTTATTGTTATTTTCACTGTTATCACACTGCTTTGAAACTCTGAGAGGTATTTTGGGCTGAGTCCGGTGAGTTGAGATGAATTTCCCGAGTGGCTTGTGAAGATGACTAAGTGAGGCCGAGAGCCGATCATGTGAGGATAGTTATGGATCGGGCTGCACGCCGCAGTAATATATATTATGTATGGATCGGGCTGCACGCCGCAACAGTATATGTTATATATGGATCGGGCTGCACGCCGCAACAATATACATATTGGATCGGGTTGCACGCTACAGCAAATATAGCGCTTGGGGTGTAGGAGCCCCTCCGGAGTCTGTACACCCCCAGTGGGTGCAGTCGACTATTATATGGATCTGGCTGCACGCCGCAGCATATATCGGGCTTCCCGCCGCAACAGTTGTGTGTATTCATGGTACTTGCTGAGTACGAGTGTTTAGTGTGAGCTTGAGATACTGATAGTGGAGTCACGAGTGACTGAGAGGCTTGCCCGAGAGGCTTTATTATGAGTGATATTGTGCCCGATGGGCTTAAATTTATGAAACTACTGTTTCACTCTTCTTTACACTGAGCCTCTGATGATAATGTTGGACAAATATTTTTATACGAGATTTTTAAATAGAAACTGGAGTTTTATGAAATACTCGGAATGTAGATTCCTGACTTGATTTATTCATTTCTAGTGTTACTCATTATATGGATTTACATGCTTTATAAATGCTCGTCACTATACTCATGTTTTTAGTTACTTGTATTACTTACCGAGTTGGTGTATTCACGTTATTCCCTGCACCCCTATGTGCAGATCCGGGTACCGGACCATCTCACTAGTTGATTTTTAGACGTGCTTAGAGTTTTTTCGAGGATCGAGGTAGCTGCTCAGCATCCCCAACTCACCTCCTTTCCTTTCCTCAGTTCATAGTTTTGTCTTTCGTACTTCAGACTTTTGTAGTAGCAAGTCACCTTACTGTACATTGTATTTATAGTCCTAGATGCTCATGACAGTTGACTCCAGGTTTTGGGGTGGTGTATAAATTATTTATTTCATTTTGTTGCTTTAATCTGCTTAAGTGAAATGGAATATCTTTTGTGAAAGACCGGTGTAGTCTTGGAAATTGTGAAATATTATGATAGTATGTAATGGTTGGCTAGACTAGTTCCATGATAGGCGCCATCACGGTCGGCTTAGGATTTGGGGTCGTGACGAGTTGGTATCAGAGCCTAGGTTACATAGGACTCAACGGTCATGAGCAGGTTTAGTAGAGTCTTGCGGATCGGTATAGAGATGTCTGTACTTCTCTTCGAGAGGCTGCACAACCCTTAGGAACAATCTCATTTTTCTCGAATTCTGTCGTGCCATTTTGTTGATTCTGGAAATCTAAAATTCTGTTGTTTCATTCTCTCACAGATGGTGAGGACTCGCGCTACCGATCAGAGTGATCATCTACCAGCTAGACCAACGAGAGGTCGAGGCCGCAGTCGAGGCCGTGGTAGAGGTAGGGGCAAGTCCATGCAGTAGCCAGGGCATTACCAGTTGATCCCCCTACTATCCAGGAGCAGATTCCCGCCGCAGATACTCCAACGGGACATGCTCAGGCACCGACAATGCCTATTGTTATTCCGGGTCTTCAGGAGACCTTGGCCCAGATCTTGACAGTATGTACCACCCTTGCTCAGGCAGTTGCTGCATCTTCTACTTCCGCTACTTCTCAGGTCGTGGGAGTCAGTCAGACTCTAGTTTCCCGGACACCTGAGCAGGTTACTCAGGGCCATCAGATACCGGGGGTGGTTCTAGCCCAGCCGGTTGCTCTAGTTCAGGACTTCGTGGTTATAGCTATGCCAGATGATGAGCAGCATAGGCCAGAGAGGTTTAGTAGACTTCAACCTTCGACATTTAGTGGTACTGAGGGCGAGGATGCCCAGGGTTTTCTGGATAAGTGTCAGAGGATGATTCGTACTGCTGGGATTCTGGAGACTAGTGGGGTCTCGTTTGCTACTTTTTAATTTTTTTGTGCTACTTTCACTTGGTGGGAGTATTTTGAGAGGTGTAGGCCTGTTGGTTCAGCACTCCTCACCTGGCAGCAGTTCTCTACTATCTTTTTGGAGAAGTATGTACCCTAGTCTCACAGGGAGAAGCAACGCAGGCACTTTGAGCAGCTGTGTCAAGGCGAACTATCAATGACGCAGTATGAGATGCGGTTTTCAGAGTTGGCTCGTCATGCCACCGAGTTGGTCCCTACTGATAGGGAGAGGATTAGGAGGTTCATAGATGGCCTCACTTATCAGCTCCGCCTTTTCATGACTCGGGAGAGAGTATCAGGTGCTACCTTCGAGCCGGTTGCTGATATTGCTTGAGATATTGAGTTGGTTCACTTCCAAGAGCGGGAAGAGAGGGAGGACAAGAGGACTCGTGGATCAGGTGGTTCTAGTGGTGCTCCTTCTAGGGGGGCAGATTCAGCATGGTAGTGGCCGTTCGTTCAGGCCTCCTCAGTCAGTCCACCCAGCCTATAGTGGTGCATCTTCGGGGCATGGTCCCTGCAGTGCTCAGCCAGGTCGTTCTTCATTCAGTGCCCTTCCATCCCAGAGTGCAGCTCGAGCACCATCAGTTCAGGGTTCCTCTATGCATGGTTCCCCGAGTGTCCATTCTAGTGCCAGAGGTTCCTTTCAGTCCCCGTCTCCAGCTCCAAGGAGTTGTTATGAGTGTAGAGTGTTAGGGCATATGAGGAGGCAGTGTCCTCATCTTCTTGGAGGCCCATCTCAACTGAGGAGCCAGCCTTCAACTTGAGCTCTAGTTATTTCACCACCCTCCCAGGCAGCCAGGGGTGGTAGTCAGTCAGCTAAAGGCCGCCCTAGAGGGGGAGGTCGAGGAGGTGGAGGTCATGCCCGTATGTATGCGTTTCCAGCCAGGCCAGATGCTATGGCCTCCGATGCAGTGATCGCAGGTATTGTCTCAGTCTGTCGCCGAGATGCTTTGGCTTTATTTGACCCTGGTTCTACATATTCCTATGTTTTATCATATTTTGCCAATTTCCTGGATATGCCCCGTGATTCTTTAGTTACGTTTGTTCATGTGTCGACTTCGGTGGGTGATACTATTGTTGTGGACCGTGTGTGTCAGTCGGGTGTGGTATCTATTGGGGGTCTGGAGACCCAAGTGGATCTAATGTTACTCAGCATGGTCGATTTTGATGTGATATTGGGTATGGATTGGTTATCTCTGTGTCATGCTGTTCTTGATTGTCATGTTAAGACCGTGACCTTAGCTATGCCAGGACGTCCGAGGGTTGAGTGGAGAGGTTCTTATGAGTATGTGCCTAGCAGGGTGATTTCCTACCTGAAGGCTCAGCGTATAGTTGAGAATGGGTGTTTATCGTATCTGGATTTTGTGAAGGATGTCAGTGGTGAGACTCCCACTATTGATTCGGTTCCTGTGGTCTGTCCCGGACGTGTTTCTTGCAGACCTGCCAGGCATGCCACCTGACACGGACATTGATTTTGGTATTGACCGAGTGCTAGGCACTCAACCTATTTCTATTCCACCTTATCGTATGGCACCAGCAGAGCTGAAGGAATTAAAGGAGCAACTTCAGGAATTCCTAGAGAAGGGGTTCATTCGGCTTAGTGTGTCACCTTGCGGTGCACCGGTGTTGTTTGTGAAGAAGAAGGATGGTATTATGCGCATGTGTATTATTATCGGCAGCTAAACAGGGTTACGGTGAAGAACCGGTATCCCTTGCCTCGTATAGATGACTTGTTTGATCAGTTACAGGGTGCTAGGGTATTTTCCAAGATTGACTTGCGTTCCGGCTATCATCAGTTGAAGATTCGGCGGCCAGACATTCCGAAGACTACTTTTAGGACTAGATATGGTCATTATGAGTTTCCGGTTATGTCATTCGGGCTGACAAATATCCCAGCAGCTTTTATGCACTTGATGCACACTGTATTATGGCCTTATCTAGATTCTTTCGTCATCGTGTTTATTGACGATATCATGGTGTATTCCCAATCTCGGGAGGATAATGAGCAGCATTTGAGAGTGGTGCTTCAGACCTTGAGGGAGAAGAGATTGTATGCAAAATTTTCAAAGTGTGAGTTCTGGCTTGATTCAATAGCGTTCTTGGGACACGTGGTGTCCAGTGAGGGTATTCAGGTTGATTCGAAGAAAATAGAGGTGGTGCAGAGCTGGCCTAGACCGTCATCTGCTACTGAGATTCGCAGTTTCCTTGGTTTGGCAGGGTACTATCGCGTTTTGTAGAGGGATTTTCATCTATTGCAGCACTTATGACCAGACTGACCAGAAGGGTGCTCAGTTCAGGTGGACTGAGGAGTGTGAGGAGAGCTTTCATAAGCTCAAGTCAGCGTTAACTATAGCTCCGGTGTTGGTTTTGCCTACGGGTTCAGGTTCCTATACAGTTTACTGTGATGCCTCGAGAGTTGGCCTTGGAGCAGTTTTGATACAGGACGGTAGGGTGATTGCCTACGCGTCCAGACAGCTGAAGGTGAACGAGAAGAACTATCCAGTGCATGATCTTGAGCTAGCAGCTATTGTCCACACCTTGAAAATTTGGCTTAATTATTTATATGGAGTGCATTGTGAGATTTTCACTAATCACCGTAGTTTGCAGCATCTGCTTAAGCAGAAGGATCTGAATTTGTGTCAGAGGAGATGGTTGGAGCTTCTCAAGGATAATGACCTCACTATTCTATATCATCCGGGGAAGGCCAATGTAGTGGCCGATGCCCTGAGTCGCAGAGCAGAGAGTTTGGGGCGTCTAGCCTACCTTCCAGCAGCAGGGAGACCTTTAGCACTTGATGTTCAGGCTTTAGCGGGTCAGTTGGTGAGATTGGATCTATCAGATCCCCCGCGTGTATTGGCTTGTGTAGCCTCCACGTCTTCTCTTTATGATCAGATTAGAGCATGCCAGTATGATGATCCACACTTGCTCGTTCTTCAGGACAGGGTCCGTCGCGATGATGCCAGAGATATGGTTATTGGTGATGATGGGTTCATGAGGATGCAGGGACAGATTTGCGTGCCCAATGTGGATGGGCTTCGAGATTTGATTCTAGCTGAGGCCCATAGTTTGCGGTATTCCATCCATCCGGGTGCCGCAAAGATGTATGAGGATCTGAGACATCATTATTGGTGGAGGCAGATGAAGAGGGATATTGTTGAGTTCGTCAGTGTCTCAACTACCAGCAGGTCAAGTATGAGCACCAGAGACCGGGTGGATTGCTTCAGAGAATAGATATTTCGGAGTAGAAGTGGGAGAGAATCACCATGGACTTTGTAGTTGGGCTCCCACGGACTTCGAGGAGGTTTGATTCTATATGGGTTATTGTGGATCGGCTGACCAAGTCCGTGCACTTCATTCCTGTTGGTACTACTTATTCTTCGGAGCGGCTAGCTGAGATTTATATTAGGGAGATTGTCCGATTGCATGGGGTTCTAGTTTCTATCATTTCTGACAGAGGCACTCAGTTCACATATCAGTTTTGGAGGGCCATGCAAAGGGAGTTAGGTACTCAGGTTGAGTTGAGCACAATGTTTCATCCTGAGACTGACGGGCAGTCAGAGCGTACTATTCAGATTTTGGAGGATATGTTGCGTGCCTGTGTTACTGATTTGGGGGGTTCATGGGACCAGATTCTTCCACTCGTGGAGTTTTCATTTAATAATAGTTATCACTCGAGTATCCAGATGGCTCTGTATGAGGCTTTATATGGTAGGAAGTGTAGATCTCCGGTTGGTTGGTTTGAGACGGGCGAGGCTAGGATATTGGGCACATACTTGGTTTAGAATGCGCTGGGTAAGGTGAATTTGATTCAGGAGCGGCTTCGCACGACGCAGTCTAGGAAGAAGAGTTATGCGGAACGGAAGGTCTGAGATGTGTCTTTCATGGTTGGGGAGAAAGTGCTGCTGAAGGTGTCAACCATGAAGGGTGTTATGAGGTTCGGTAAGAGGGGAAAGCCGAGTCCCTGGTTCATTGGGCCTTTTGAGGTGCTTCAGAGAATTGGGGAGGTGTCTTATAGGCTTGCCATGCCTCCCAACTTATCGAGTATTCATCCGGTGTTCCATGTTTCGATGCTCTAGAAGTATGTTGGTGACCCGTCTCATGTTTTGGACTTCAGCACGGTTCAACTCGAGGGTGATATGTCATATGAGGTAGAGCCAGTGGCTATTTTGGGTCGTCAGATCAGAAAGTTGAGGTCTAAGAATATAGCTTTAGTGAAGGTTTAGTGGAGAAGACAGCTGGTGGAGGATGCCACCTGGGAGACCGAGCGGGAGCTGCGGAGCAGATATCCTCACTTATTCGAGACTCCAGGTATCTTTCTAGACCCGTTCGAGGATGAACGTCTGTTTAAGAGAGGGAGGATGTATAGACCCGACCGGTCATTTCATGAAATTATCCCCATTTTCCCCTGTTTCTGCTTTATCGTATGTTGCTTAGCATATTTATGTTGTGTTGGGTCACTTGTTTCGGGTTCAGAGTTGTCGTGGTGAGAACTGAGACATTTAGTCTCTTAAATTGGCTTAATAGTTGGAAAAGTCAACTGTGAGTTGACTTATTGGTAAACGACCTCGGAATGTGGATTTTATGGCTCAGATAGCTTCGTTAGGTGATTTGGGACTTAGGAGTGTGTTCGGAATGAAGTTTTGATGTCCGGTGTAGAATTAGGCTTGAATTGGCGAAAGTTAGTTTTTGACAATTTTCGGTCGGTAGGGGAAAATAGGCTATCGGGGTCTGAATGGAATTCCGACAGTTGGAGCAGGTTCATAATGTCATTTTGGATATGTGTGCAAATTTTTAGGTCAATCGGATGTGTTTTGGTTAGTTTCGGCATCATTCACCAAATTTAGAAGTTTCAAAATTCATAAGCTTGAATTTGATGTTATTTTGGTGTTTTTGCGTTGATTTTGGTGTTTCGAAGGCTCGACTAAGTTTGAATGAGGTTATGGGATGTGTTGGTATGCTTGGTTGGGGTCCCGAGGGGCTCGGGAGTGGTTTTGGGTGGTTAACAGAGGTTTGGACTTAGGAATTGGCAGAAAAATTGCTACTGGTGTCATTTTACTAGTGTGGCCGCGCTTGCGGATGGGAAGCCGCAGGTGCGATGGCCGTAGGTGCGAAAAGAGGTTAGGATGGAGGAAGTCGCAGGTGCGAGGCATGGGCCGCACCTGCGAAGCCGCAGGTGCGGGTGAGTCACCGCAGGTGCGAGACTTGGACTTTTAGTGGAATTCCGCAGGTGCACACCGGGGACCGCAGATGCGGGTCCGCAGGTGCGAAGCAAGGGTTGCAGGTGCGTATTAACTGGGCAGGATGTATAAATAGGTGCCACCGCAAAATTTTGGCATTTTTCTTCATTTTTGCATGCGGGTTGAGCCAATTTGGGAGCAATTTGAAGGAGGATTTTGAGAGTCTTCAGTGGAGGTAAGTTTCTCGGACTATAAAGTCGATTCTATGTTGTTATGTGACGAATTAGGCTTGGGATTTGTAGATTAAATGGCATAAATTGGTGGTTTAGGGCTTGGGAAGTTGAGACTTGTAATTAAGGAATTTAGAGGTTGTTTGTGGTCAGATTTTTGGTAAATTTGGTATGGGTAGACTCGTGAGGGAATGAGGATTCTAGTTTTGTGATTTTTATCGAATTCCAAGACGTGGCCCTGGGGCTCGAGTTTAGCCAATTTCGGGAATTGTGCTTAATTTTGATACTTTTCAATTGGGGTTCATCTCCCTAGTATATTTCGATGTTATTGATCTGATTTGTGATAGACTCGGAGCTTTTGGGAGCTAATTCGAGGGGCAAGAGCATCGCGGAGTAGCTTTTGGGCTGTTTTGAGGTAAATAACGATTGTAACTCTAAATCTGAGGGTATGAAACCCCGGTATTTTTATATTGTTTTGGTAAATGAGGTGACACACATGCTAGGTGACAAGCGTATGGGCGTGCACCGATAGGGATTATGACTTGCTCCGTCCCATAGCGACTATTAAGCCGCGTATTCGATTTGAAACTTTACGATATCCTGTATTTTTGAAATTTATACTTGTTTATGGGTTGAGAGCCATGTTTGGGGCCTTGTACTGACCTGTTTAGACCCTCAGAGGTACTTTTACACTATTCTCACACTATCCTGATAGAACAATTGTGAACTCAGTCATGTTTTCTACTTATTGTTATTTTCACTGTTATCACACTGTTTTGAAACTCTGAGAGGTATTTTGGGCTGAGTCCCGTGAGTTGAGATGAATTGCCCGAGTGGCTTGTGAGGATGACTAAGTGAGGCCGAGAGCCGAGCATGTGAGGATAGTTATAGATCGGGCTGCACGCCGCAGCTATATATATTATGTTTGGATCGGGCTGCATGCCGCAACAGTATATGTTATATATGGATCGGGCTACACGCTGCAACAATATACATATTGGATCGGGCTACATGCTGCAGCAAATATAGAGCTTGGGCTGTAGGAGCCCCTCCGGAGTCTGTACACCCTAGTGGGTGCAGTCGACTATTATATGGATTGGGCTGCACGCCGCAACATATGTTATATGGATCGGGCTGCACGCCGCAACATATGTTATATGGATCGGGTTGCACGCCGCAACAGTATATATATATATATATATATATATATATATATATATATGTATTGAATCGGGCTGCCCGTCACAGCAGTTGTATGTATTCGTGGTACTTGCTGAGTACGAGTGTTTAGTATGAGCATGAGATACTGATAGTGGAGTCACGAGTGACTGAGAGGCTTGCCTGAGAGGCTTTATTGTGAGTGATACTGTGCCAGAGGGGCTTATATTTTACGAAACTACTGTTTTCACTCTTCTTTACACTGAGCCTCTGATGATAATGTTGGACAAATGTTTTTATACGAGATTTTTAAATGGAAACTGGAGTTTTATGAAATATTCAGAATGTAGATTCCTGACTTGATTTAGTCATTTCCACTGTTACTTATTATATGGATTTACATGCTTTATAAATGCTCATCACTATACTCAAGTTTTTAGTTACATTGATTATTTACTGAGTTGGCGTACTCACGTTACTCCCTGCACCCCTCTGTGCAGATCTCGGTACCGGACCATCTCACTAGTTGATTTTCGGAGCTGCTTGGAGTTTGTTCGAGGAGCTCACCTCCTTTCCTTTCCGCAATTCATAGTTTTGTCTTTCGTACATTAGACTTTTGTAGTAGCAATTCACCTTATTGTAGATTGTATTTATAGTCCTAGATGCTCATGACAGTTGACTCCAGGTTTTGGGGTGGTGTATAAATTGTTTATTTCATTTCGCTGCTTTAATCTGCTTAAGTGAAAGGGAATCTCTTTTGTGAAAGATCGGTGTAGTCTTGGAAATTGTGAAATATTATGATAATAGGTAATGGTTGGCTAGCCTAGTTCCATGATAGGCGCCATCACGGCCGGCTTAGGATTTGGGGTCATGACAATTCTGCCTAGATGACTTTCCGCACCTGCGGTGCACCAACCGCACCTCCATCTCCACACTTGCGGAATTTCAATCGCAGGTGCGGTTTCCCCCAAGCTCGGCGAATTCCGCTTCTGCAGATTAACTTCTGCACCTGCGCCCCCAGGCTGCCTTTCTCGTTCTCGCACTTGCTGCTCTACACCGCACCTGCGTCTTCGCAGGTGCGGACAACTCTTCACACCTGTGATCAGTGCCCTTCATTGCCCAGACCTCACCTGCGACCATTTCCTCACTTCTGCAGTCACGCACCTGCGATCAAATTTCCGCAGGTGCGATTACACCAGAACTAGTGCACTTCAGCCATTCCTCAAGTTCAATTTCGATCTGTTAACCACCCGAAACCCACCTGTCGCCCTCTAGACCCCATCCAATCACACCAACCTGCCCCAAAACACATTACGAACTTAGTCCAGCCTTGAAATCACATCAAACAACACTAAAATCACGAATCGCGCCCCAATCGGAACTTGATGAACTTAAGAACTTCAAACTTCTTCCTTCGATGCCGAAACCTATGAAAGCACGTCAGATTGACCTCAAATTTTGCACACAAGTCATATTTAACATTAAGGACTTACTCCAACTTCCAGAATCAGAATCCGACCCCGATATCAATAGTCCACTTCCGGTCCACTCCTCGAAAACCTTTAAATTTCTAACTTTAGCCAAATGACTCCAAAATGACCTACGGACCTCCGAATCCACTTCCGATCGCGCTCTCAATACCAAAATCACCATACTGAGCTATTCCCAGACTCGAATCCCAAACAGACATTGTTAACACTGAAATGCACCTCAACCCAAGTTTTTATGAACTTCTTCCAAAAATACCAATTTCCACAATAGACGCCGAAACGCCCCCCAGGTCATCAAAAGCCCAATCTGAACATACGACCTCGTCCGAAATCATCATACGAACCTGCTTGAACCTTCAAATTCGATTCCGAGGTAGTTTACTCAAATATCCAACCTTAGTCGATTCTACCAACTTAAAGCTTCCGAAACGAGAATTCTCTTTACAAATCAACTCCAAAACTCCCGGAATTCAATCCCGACCATGCGTGCAAGTCATAATACCTGAAGTGAAGCTACTCATGGCCTCCAACTTCTGAACGATGCGTTAGTGCTCAAAACGACCGATCGGGTCGTTAAATTCTCTCCCACTTAAACATACGTTCGTCCACGAACGTGATAAGAATTGCGCTGGAGTTGTCTGAAATCACTGATAAACACCTAGAGCACCTAATCGCGCTACCACAACTCAGTTGAGCACATTATCTCAATCAAATTCGATTGCTTTAATATACTTCACATAATTCGATTGCATTGATCCTAGATCAAATAATCTCGTCTCACCCAGTACGAGCTGCTCAGGCAATAAGCCACCCCAGACATGACCAACAGTCTCACATGATGCCACAACACCAACAAACTACAAACTCAAATGTGATACATAAGGAAAATGAACTCTGGAAGGAACTTACTCAACCCACGTAACTAATATGAACTTTTCTCAGAAAAGGGGAACAAAACACACAAAATAATAGAATATAAAAATTGTACTCATCATCACACAATTTCGGCGTGCAACCCGATCCAAATAACATACCCATGGCGGGGTGCCACCCAATACACACATAAAATTCATATAAGGAGGTACACGCCGAGCTAAATTGCTCATTACTACAATATACTGAACATTGGTCACAAGCGCACCAAGTGCATAATACCAACTCTAGGGAGATAGATAGGGCTATACGCTACAAAACTCAAGCACAACTGGAGTGCGATATATAACCTGAATCACAAGAGCCATCCTGCTCACATAACATCGCCGCTACGCGGAACCTCAACACATAAGAAATTCATCAAGCCATTACACAACTCACACAAGCACAATATAACATTGCGCGAAATAGATGACAACGAAACAACATCCATCATCTGAATACTCCTCCATGAGGAGCGTTATGCTGAAATGAACATACCTGACATGATATAGATCCCACATTCATATTTAAATTCATTCACAAACCTCAACCCGATTCTGATCGCACTGAACTAGGCTAATAGCCTTACCTGGGTCCATAATAATCCATTTTTTTTCTAATAACACACGAGAATAACCATCATAACCGGGACAAACTCCCACAATCCACAACCAAATGAACCGAGCGCCCTCCAGGCATAAATTCTCAAATACACAATCTTACCACATTCTTCATACTTGGTTTAAATCTTCAATCAATCAAGTGACTGTATTTCATCCTTATGCAATATTCCCGTGGAATACACTCCCACGACCTCACACACCAGGTGACAAGCCTGCACCTCCATACCACCGGTCATACAAATGCTGCAAGGCAAATCAAGAATTCGCAACCAGAACGCAGAGTCTCTTACACAACCACCGGTCTTAGGTGATGCTGAAGACAATACCATCTTACTCTAACATCCAAATCCCTTTCCTGCTCATTCGAGCTCGTGGAATCCTTGCTAACACCGAAAAGCAACCCTGATCCCCACTTTCAAATTGATACTACTCACTGCACCTAACATGCCAGAACGCGATAGCGCAAGAATTTTACCATCACTCCCGAACCACTAATAGGGTAACCACTTCATCTTATAGAAACTTTTCACTTAACTCATTCCGAGAGTACCATAGCAGCACATGAGTGAATTCTCATAACCGAAGAACATGAAATTCCTAGAGTAGTACTCTAAACCACCATAACCCTTTCTGGATCCACCTACGCACCACGGTCAAATACTTGAATATTCCCCAAATATAACCAATCACGTCGGCCGTCAAGCCTCGCACGCACCGCCACAAATCACATGCATAATCTTACCACGCTGGAGGGACTGATCACTGCCATCCTCGTGCCACTTCAACCATGGCTAACAAATCCGACTCCTTCTAACTCATCCCTAGTTGCTTGAGAAGTAATAATAGCTCCATCCCTTACATCATGAACCTAATTCCACACTCATCTCGAGTGACCCCATTCCATGAGACCACATTGTCTCTAGACCCATGAACCTTCTCATACCTTCCCGGTGCGCACCTTTGCATCCTCGATTGCTACACCCATTCTGAAAATTCCACTATGAATCCGAAGTCATTTTCTCTCATTCCTCCCAAATGCTGCACTACAAGCCGAAAATATCATAGAACATTTCGAGCCTCTTATCATAATCTACTTCAAAAGCTCGATTCTTAACTATACCACGGGCTTGAAATCCTTAGGCACCACATTTTAATCCTTTTTGAATTCACTAGGACCGTTGTTGAGAGTCACCCACTCTGGCTTGGTCCCGAATATAATCAACTCCAAGGCTCCGCTGGCACATGAACACCCATCTCAATGAAGCACCCGGCTGAATCACTTCCCTTGCAAATCACCTCTGAACGGAGCATAAGTCCTGAATCTTCCCAAAGCCCGAACACGAGCCAATAAAGCCAACCGTAGCACACCTTTACCAATTCCTTTGCTCAAATTACTACTTACGTTCTCTTTCCTTATCTGTAATAACCTACAATATGCTAATAAGAAAAAATCTAACAAATAGACGACAATTCTATCCAACTGCAGATGGTGGGACTCTCCCACTTAGCTTGAAACTACTATAACACAACTCGGGAACCCACCGAGATTCTTTCTTCATTGCTGAACTGATCTTGCACCACCAATTTGCCAAATTCCTCGAAATTAGCATTTCATGAACACTCTGCATCTCTATAAACATTCACATATTCGACCCCCTTGCTCGATAATTAGTAGAATTCTTCGCAGAACCTTTGCCAACCACGCAACCGCTGACCTGCTCACCAGAGATAACCCACATGTGGATATTAAATGCCGACATAAATAACCCATCCTGAGCCCCGTCTCATTCACCAGCAGAACTAGTCCACTCGCTCCTTATGGACATCGACTAAATGTGTGACACTCTCTTCATTTCCAAGTTATTTTGCATCCTTCTTCATAGCAAGCACCCCTTTCTGTTGCATCCAAATCTCCCGTCATATAATAGCAAATATTTCAAATTAAGCTAATGGACCCAATCACCGTTCACTAAAATCCCCAAATCACTCTAAACCTTTCCTCAAGGTGCGTAGTTACCCTGCCACTGAACCCATATGCTACTCTTCCACTCTCTCACTTGGTCAGCCTCACTCCTTTAAACGACTACTCGACTTCCGCTTCTTACACCTGGCCTTCTAGAAGTTTAACCACTGCGTGACACTCCCCGTATGTCATTCCTCATTCTTTGCTGCCAGTTGTTGCCTTAGATCAATATCTACCTCTGTATTACTTGAACCAATAGGTCACTACCACTTTAAACCTTTTCGAAGATCATCTTTCTCGATCCACCAACATTGAAAACACCGGTCCGATCCTGAACCACCGCATCTCGCGATCTCTGACAGTCGGTTCCCCAATACTATCCCACAACATTCTGCCCCGATAGCGAATTGAAGACGATCATAACACCGGCAAACATTAACACATTCGATCAAGGACGACGATACCTCATCATATACGAAAATTCCACCACATTTGAAAACACCAAGTCTCGTTACCCTATCATCCCAAACCTGAACATTCATAGCCCAATTGCATTTCCTCTACCGGAAATAAGGTACCGAATCTTTGGATCACGCACTAAGTAAACCTCCCCTTCAAGTCATTCCCTGCTCCGATAGGTAGGCAAACGTCCCACACTCACATTAATACTGCGCGACAACCGTTCATAAGCATCATAGCAACCTGTGAATAGCCTCAGAGCTCTCCGAAGTACAACTGCTGAACCAAGACGACAGAATATCCTTCCGCAAGGCGAAGACAATAGCCCAACAACCACGCGGGGAGAAACATCCCGCACCACGTCTCTAGTACCATTGCAATTACTCACCTCCCAATTTATAACCAGCTCTTCGCGTCACATAAGATTGAATGGGAATGAAATGAAGGCATAAGCCTAAAAGAAATCAAGAAGGGAAGTACTCCTAATAGCCCTGTAGCCTCTCGAAGATAAGTACAGACGTCTCTATACCAATCCGCAAAACTCTACTAGGATCACTCATGACTCGTGAGACCTAAGGGAACCTAGTGCTCTGATACCACATTGTCACGACCCCAAATCCATTAAAGGTCGTGATGGCGCCGGACACCACTTCAGGCAAGCCAACAATAAATAGTCAATTAAATTCTCATTTTAGTATTTTGAAATCATTTGTTTTAAACCTTAGACAATAAATAATGAACTACATTTAATAAATAATAATGTATACACAAGGTTTATCTACCGAATAATTTAAAAACCATCCCAGGACCCGGTGTCACAAGTGCATGAGCAATTTCTAGTAAATAAATTACAATACGATAACTGTCTGGAATATATCTGGATAGAGAAGAAAACAGTATCTAAGAGAGACTCTGCTGGCTGCGGATCATCTCGAGAGATGCAACTCACCTAAGTCTCCGTGTCAACCATGCTGATGCGTCCAACGAGGCCACTAGTTAAACATGTGCCTGTGCAACAAAAATACACATCAAGTGTAGTATGAGTACGAAAATAACGTGTACTCAGTAAGTATCCCGCCTAAACTCAAAGAGGTAGTGACGAGAGGTCGACTTTGACACTAGCTAGAAGTCAAATTAGCATAATCAAGTGAGACGCTAGACATGGATGTCATGATTAATTAACAAATAATGACAGGAAGGAACAACTTACTTCATATAAACAAATTCAAATCTCCGTCATTTCAGTTGACAACTTATATTTCCAGGCCATTAAGCGGTTCAAATTACAGAAAGTACCCAGCAAATATCATGCACAAGAAATGCCGAGGTCAAATGACCCGGTCCAACATAAATGTAAAGTGTGCACCGCCGGAGGGCCGAACGGTGCGAACCATAGGTGCATCTATTACCCTGCTCGCGAATAATACATGTGACACAGTCAAATATAAATAATAGATTTACCCCGCTCGCGAATCATCCATACGACACAAGTACTCATAGATACACACATTCAAACAATCATTCCAAACTTTATCAGGACACACTTAACCAAGGGAAAATCAATTCTTTCTTCATTATTCAGAAAAAATAAAGTTTAACTTGTTTAGAAATTCATTTAATAATTTGATGTGACTTAAACAATTTAAATTGTCAAAGAGGTTACAAATAATTAAATTACAGCATGCTTTCGGGTCCTAGACTACCCAGGCTAAAGTACAATAGTAGCTATGCGCGAACTCTCGTCACCTCATGCATACGTAGCCCCCACAAATAGTAGTACATAATCAATTATTTCACTTATGAGGAAAATTCCCTCCTACAAGGTTAGAAAGGAGACTTACCTCGCTACGAAGTTCAATAACCGACATTCCACGCCTTTCCGATGACTCAAATCAATGCACAAAACTCCAAAGCTAGCCAATATTTATGCAAACCCATTAATATATACTCAATTACTCGTTATAATCCAATTTATAACAATTCATAACCCCGATCGAAAAGTCGATAAAATCACCCTCGGGCCAACGTGCTCGAATTCCGAAATTCTTCGAAGGTAAACTTTACCCATAGCCTCACTAGCTCAAATACATATAATTTATTCCAAGTTCCATGACCAAAATACTGATTGAAATCCAAAAATACGAATTCTAGGTACCAAAAATCCCATAATTTATACAATTTTCATGCTTAAATCCTTATACAACCCATGTATTTAACATAAAATGCGTGGGAACCACTTACCTTGTGATTCTCAATGAAAATCTACCCTTGAAGCTCTCCAAAATCACCCAAACCAAATGAAAAAAGGGAGAAAAATGAGCCAGATTCCGTTCTTAAAGCATTCTTCCTAGACGACTTTCCGCACCTGCGGTGCATTGATCACGCTCAACTATGTCTTATAGAAAGACTAAACGAGCGCTGCAAATATAATCCGGGGT